>JAAGNO010026404.1:10674-36947 GCA_033439905.1 Ceryle rudis
CAGCCCTCCTAGTTTTATTTTTTTCTTCCTTCTCTTTCTTTTTTTTTTGTTGTTCTTTCCCATTTGTGTTTTTTTTTTTTTTTTTTTTTTTGTAATTTTTTTTTTTTTTTCTCTTCCTTTCTTCCTCTCGGTGTATTTCTCTGATCTGAAAATGTATGCAACATAGACCTGGGATCTGAATTTTATGGTTGGAAAGCATTTCTCACTTCCTGGAATCTTCCATAAGCAAATTTTAATTAAGAATAATGGAAAGGTCTACATCCTGGTTTGGGTGCTAACTTGATAGGTCATCATCAGAACTTTCATAGCTGCTGAAGCTGTCCTTCGCCAGTGACAGACAAAGTTTCTCGTACCACTATGATTCAGTGATAATGCTGAAATAATGTCATCTTTCTTGCTTTTTGCCTTACCAGTGGCTGCAGGTGGTTGCTTATTCCCTCTCCTGTAAGAAGTGGTCATTGTTGCCAGAGCTACAAAACAAGGAAGATTTGAAGAAAATCATTTTGCTAAAGGGTTACTAATACATTTTCTGCTAATAGACCTTGCAAAACATACTCTAAATGTAGATGAATTAGAGACTTGCATTCAGCACACTCTATCTACCCCCTGCTGCTCTTTCTGAGAGGACAAGAAAGAGGAAGAGGAAAAAATTGAGTTTCAAATGTTTATAATACAGGCTAAAAGAAAAAGGAGTTTTTATGCATTGGGGAAGCAGTTATTGCTCACTCTCCTACAGCCTTTGATTGCATCGTAAATAAAATGGCAGCGCAAGTCATCCTGTACATCCAATGTATCGAGATACTGGCTGGAAGGCTAGCTGAGAAGATAAAATTATGGTGGCAGATGCTTAGGCTGGTGATGGCTGAACACGGAATGAAATGTAATGCTCATTTATTGAAGAGGAAAGTGTGCTGTAGTTCCATAGTGTCTTCTGGCCAAAGTATCCTGCTGAAACCAGTCATGTTTTGACAGAGTTCATTGTCCTTCCTGTCTTAGAATGACTAGGTCGGGCACAATTAAAAAAAAAAAAAAAAGAAAAGAAAAGAACAAAATGAAGAAGAGATGGGAAAATATTGAAATAGAAGTATCATGATGAACTTCAATTGGAAACAGGCTCTGGGCCAGGAAACTTGATTCTACCTCTGCAAAAGAAAAGGCAAAAGAAGATGAATGTGGTGGGTAATGGAAACGATATGTGACAATGGGGTGAAGAGGGGTGCAAGTACCATCAGTGCATCTGTAATGATTCATCTATGTGGGGATAACCCCCCACATATCTTTCCAGCGTGTGTCTGGAATTTTAAAGCAGTTGATGTGCTTGTTAGCAACTTGCAGGGTAACAGTAACTACAGCTGCAACATGGAGTACCAGCTTCTGTCCCCTGAATGCCAGTCCCCCCATCTGCTACATACTGGTTTTGCTGATGTTGGTCAGATGAAAAGCAATAAAGGTCTACCTCTAGGGGCTTCATTGTGATGACTCTGATCAGCTAAACAGTGGGTTGTGGTGCCAGATGATGCTCACCTAGGTGCTCATGTTCTGTTTCTGAGTATGGAGTTCAGGTTTTCCTCCAAATATATTTCTCTTTACTGAGGGATTAGTTCTGCACCTGAATTTGGCCTCAGGCATGAGAAGTTTCCTGGCTACCCTGCAATTCTAACACCTCTCAGACAAAGGTTTTAAAGCCGCTGAAAAGCTTAGAGGCCATCAAGTCTGTGGCCTTGCAAAGTATGGAAGTTGGAAGAGAAGCCTTTGGCCTCTTATGTCTCTCTTCACCTGCTCCCATGCTGACATCTGGCACTGCTACAGTCTTTGCTAAGACTGTTTGAGATGAGTGATCTCATCACTGACAGTCCCCAGACCTGCCGAGGGGAGGAATATCTCTCCTTGTTGTCACCTCTATAGGGTGAATAACAACAACAGGTGGAAGCCAGCTGATCTAAACCAGCTAACCTGTACAAGGCAATCTAAGTGTGGTAACTTCAGAACAGGTTGCACTTGCTCAGGTGCAGCCTGCATGGACTCTGCGAAGTGCTGCTGTAACCCTCACTGACACTTCCAAATGCAAGAACAAGTCTTGAATACCCAACATAACATGTATCTCTAACATTCCTTCCACCTCTCTGACTGGGGAAACTGAGGCATGAAGCTACCATGTGATCTGCCCTTCTTGCTACTCTCTTCTTCTAACCGTTCTGCTCCAGAAATAGATGTGCTATATTTTACTATACACTTCAGTTTACCTTAGGTAATTTTTCACTAATATCCTCTTCTATTTCACACTCTGCATGTTTGTTATGTGTTTTCTAGATCATTCACATTAATATTTTCCAGAGACTGCTTTAGTATTAACTCTTTTAATTTATAAGGACCTATTCTATAACCTAATAGAAGAATGTATTGTAATTTTTCTTAGAGCTTCTTTTTTAAAAATCTGAGGTTTCTTATATCTCTTACATTTACTAAGTTTGATCGTGGTTCCATATAAATGTCTGATTTAGCAAGACATCATACCCAATATCCTTTTCCAAAATATTATCCTCATTTCAAGCAACATTTTTCCTATACTTGCTATTAAGTAGCATCAGTAGTTATTCTTATCTACATATGCTATCAACAGAAGCATGAAGTATTAGACTCAATTCCCTGTATTTTGGCTGAATAAAGCTATATCACATAGATGCATGGGTGCCTAAAACAAACTAGTAAAAAAAGGAAAAAGAAAAAAAACATTTCAATGTCATCATAGAACAGCAGAGGAAAGGCAAACCATAACTAACATTTAATGTTCCAATGTAGTGGACCAATTAAACTTAGAATATTATATTAAATGTGTCTTTCAAACTTGATAAAAATGTGGGGTTTTTCATGCACAATTATTACATAATCTTCTTACTTTGCCCTCAAATGTATTTTCATATAAACAGACTTAATTAATTGCCTAGAGAATTAAATAGTCTTTATATAACAAAAGTACTGTGCCAATTAAATACAGTGTTGATTATATATTTCTCAATTATTACCATGTTTATGGTAAATAAATCAACAATATCTACACTACCTAAGGTAAAGTATCCTAACAGGGATTATTCTGTCTTTGTTTGACAATTACTTTGCATGGGTAGAGCCTAGTGCTGACCAAATCTAAGTGGTTCTTTTGTCAACAAAGAATAAGAAAAGAAGAAAAGGTTAAATGAGCACTAGGGGGTGGGGAAGAAGAGTAAGAAGGTACAATGTCACCTCCATGCTGTGACAGCTATGAATCAATTATTCACGTAGTAATTGGTAATATTTCTGAAATGCTGCAGAGTAGCAAGAAAAGGTAAAAAGCATTTTCCTGGAGAATTCATGATTTTTCCAAATAAAAACCATAAACAAAAAGGAATTTGGGAAAAGTGTGTGTGGAAGGCAATATGCTGAAGAGATCAACAATAGTAGAGGGATATATTATTACAGAAAATGCATTCAGAAAACTGGCAAGGGAAAAAGAAAGAGTATAGAGGATGAAAGGGTGAAAGTGCTGGTCTCAGCTAGTTATAGTGAGATTAATGGGATTTGAAAAAAAAAAAAATACACAACACATTACAATATCTAACAATACTAACATGTATTGATTTCAAATTTATTTCCTGTACCAGCACTGGTAACGTAACACACAGGGCACAAGAAGGGAGAGAGAGATCTGCAGAAATGCTTAACATCATGGTAAACGGAAGGAGAGCGACTGTCACAAAAGGAAAATGAATTCTGACCATCATTCGGGTTTTGTATTCCCTACATGAGACCTTGCTGGTAGATATGATTTCAGAGTAGTATAGGGCTTACACAAAATAATATTTTCTTAAGAGAATCAAGAACATGAAATCTAGTATCCTCTAATAACAATGTATAGAATGCACTTTAGTGTAAAATGTCCTAACCTTAAAATAGTATTTCTGCTTCCAAGGGCAGGTTTCCTTTAGGCTCAGAGAAGTATAAAGATTCCAAGCAATGCACCTTTTTCTCTAAGCTAGTGCAAAATCTCAGTTCAACCATATGATATTTTATTCAATTAGAAAATAACAAACTAAAGGCTGGGGTGAATCAGAGGGAAAAAATGACATATGGTATGTTTTTTCTCCACTTAATTTGCAGACAAGTGACTGTAAGATGAAAGGACGAATGACAGAAACGCGGGCGAAATTTCAGCCAGAGCACTAAAATAGGAGGGGTCCAATCTTTCTTTCACGGATTATAAACGGTTTGCATGGGCTGTAATGAGAGACCCTTGGAGGGAAGAGCAGGGCCCCAAACTTTTTATTTTTAACTACTTAACCATCTGACTTTTTACTCTCTAATTTTCCGTGCTCCCTCAGATCTTTGTGCAACTCCCCAGTTTGTTATGCATTCCAAGCCACAGGATGTGTCAGCTTAGTGATATTCATTAGCTGGTCTGTGCGCCTCCCAGCTCCTACAGCCTCCCTCTTCTCAGCTCCGATATCTCTTCTTTCTCATAGAGGTAAATTTTCACCACTGCTTCTTTTTTCTCCCTCTCTTTTCCAGTTGCCCGATCTCTTCCCTGAGAGTGACCGGTTCCTTTTACTTTTGAACACTCAGGCTTGTTTCCTCCTACCCTTTACTCCCCATTAGAAGCCTTTACCTCCACATGCACAAAATCTAAATTGCACACTGTGCTACAAATGAAATCTTCAAATTATCCAGTGCAAAAGTAGCATTAAAAATCATATGACAATAAACAATAGGGCTTTTTATGCCATTTTTGTAATTGTGTGAAACTAGTTACTTTAGCAATTATTGTTTGTACCTCATTAGCATGCAAAATGGTTTTTTAGACTAACCCCCACACAAAAGAAACCGTTTGTGATTAGAACTGTGCTTTGCTTAATGTTAGACACCATTGTTATTGCTTTCCAAATATAACAGTTCTAATTAGTACCTAGCACTCATCCTGAGTTTTTCAGCTTGAAAACGCAGAAGGTGACAATCGAGTCACAATTCCATGGCACTCTTTGTCACTACCTGTCAAAATATAGCTAAGTCTTTAGGAGTTGTGTTCTAAATACTGGAAAAAAAAAAAAAAATTAATAGTCCAAAAAGAATCTTTCCCTCTAGGTAATTAAAAAAAAGAATAAAATAAATTACAGATTAACCTCTGGTTAAAAACATAACATTATTAAAACCTCATGGTTAAATGTGGTCTTGGCAAGACTGTCATCTGTCCAAATACTGACTTTGTATTGTTTTTATCATCTGATCTTTAGTTGTTCACCTGATTATTTAGTTTTTAGTGAGTCATTGGAATGGCAAGGGTGGATTAGTGAGAAAACTTAAAAAACATACATCTGTATATGCAAAGTTTTCAAAGGTGATTGCTCTTTTGTCTTTGAAGAGTAGTAGTGTTTTTAAAAACAACTATCTCACTCCAGAATTGTTATGATCATGACTCCATTTCACTTATGTTTTCTGACTTTAGCTTAAATTCTTCACAGAGCAGCTAAATGTAGTGGTAGCGGAAATGTGAAGACTCCTGCTGAGGAGTTGTCTCCAGCTTCATGTTTGTGTATGAATAAGTCAAGAAAGAGCCAGTCCAGTGACACTTTGTCAGTGTTGCTTTGTAATTATCACAGTATGAAGTAATAATGTTGTGTGTTTTCTTCTAAATAGTAGATATTTATAAAGAACTTTGCCATTCACAGGCTTGGCCTGTGTTTTGGCTCATAAACACCAGACTTTTGTATTTTCTAATTTGCTTAGACCCACAGAGAATCTGAATATCAAAAGCAAAATTTTCCTCTCAGTCCCCATAACTTAAAACTTCCCTCTAAACTGGCCTCTTTCCACTTCATTGACTTCCAAGGAAGTACATTTTTGATGTGTTTTATTCTATCCTCATTTCGAAGGATCGAATGAAAGAAGCTCTGAACTCTTTTTTTCCTAGCACTTAGTCCTAATGATGCTGCACTGAAATCAGTTGATATATCTGCTCACTTCTACTCCCATGCTGGCTTCCCCTGGAGTCATGGACTTCTTTGGGTGCTGCCATTTGCACTGGCATGGGGTCCTCCATGGACTGCAGTCAGGCTTCTCACTCACCATTAATCTCCTTGGGCTGCAGTGGTCAGCCTGACATCTCGCCATGGGCTTCAGGGGAGTTCCTGCTCTGGTGCAGCTCCTTCCTTCCCTCCTTCCTCACTGACCTTGGCATCTGCAGAATTATTTCTCTCACATCCCAGTACTCTCCAGGAACTAAAGGAGTTTCCCAGCAGGTTTTCCCCCTCTTAAACACATTATCAAATAGGCATCTGCATTGTCACTGATTATCTCAGCCTTGGCCAGAGGTGGTTCCAGCTTGGAGGGGTTGGAGGGGATGTGGGAGAGCTTCTCACAGACCCAGTCCTGTAGCCCCCTCTCCTTGCTACCAAAAATCCACAAGACAGAAACCCAACACGTGATAATTTACTGTTGGAATGATAAAATACAGTGTTTCCTAAGGTACTGAGAAACTGACTGTGCTGGGCACCCTACTGCTCTGGCCACCTTGATTTAAAGCTAGCGACATCCAGGCACTAGAACCCCTTAACACCAGCGTGTCTCATTTCCTACCTCTGTGTATAGGACTGCCCAAGTAATTCCTCTAATTAATCAACCATTCTCTTCCATCTTTCATCCATTAATATATTTCTACACCTTTCTTTCCCATCATGCTCTTTTTGCAAAAGCAGATGCCTTCTACCTACCTGACCATGGAAATCTCAGTGGAGAGACATGAGAACACATCTCTGAGCAAGTGGAAGTGGATTCTTAGCTCTTTGCTCCATCAGGATTAGTGCATGCTTCTTTGAGCTCTACTGCTTTTCAGAACCCAAAATAGATCAGGAATACACGAACGGCACTATGCTGTGTGCTAGAAACATTATGGCTACATCTATGCTAGTAGATGGACTTGGACAGACCGTTCTCAGACAGCAGAACTTAAAGCTTAAATTTATGCAGTGAAGCTCTCTTGTCCTAAGAACACGATGACTATCTTCAAATGACCTATTTGAAATGGTCCTTTGCCCTAGGATTGTCTGGAAGAGAGATGGTTAGCTGAGGCTAAAAATTATTCCGGCGACTGTGTTAGCAATTTAATTGTATGGACAATCATGTCTCAGTGATTGAGCCCAGAGAATAGATGTAGGCAAGGGATCTCAGTTTATCCCTGTAGAGAATGGGCTTAGTGACACAGTACTGCATGCACTGCAGCCTGGTTGTGAAGTTTAACTGATATTTATAAAATATGCCAAATCCTTGCATACAAAATGCTACATAAGTAATAAGTATTAATAAAAGTGATTATATTAAACCAGGTCTGTTTTCAGTCATGTTCTATAAGACACAGTTGTAGCAGTAAGTGAGCCTTCATAGGAGAGATCAAACATTTTGCCTTCCATTGTAAGCTATTCTTTGTAAGCTTTTCCAATAAAAACAGCATAATATCTCATACATATTGAAATTCAGCGACACTCTTAAAGACTAAGTGTTCATTTGCAAATGGCAAATGATAATACTGAATTTCTCCTTACCAGACAATATATAGCATGTATTTCAAGCTTAATGTTATCAATAAGCAACAAATTAGTAAGCTTAAAATTTATGGCAAAACTAATGTAATTTATGTTTTCTACAGCCACACATAAGATGCATTTTAGCTTTAACCTAAACCCAAGTAAGCAAGGTTTCCTGCTTTGTTAAATTCTTTTCTTAAGTCTGTTACATCTTCCAGCCTAACTGGTTCTTATCAGTTAAAAAATGTTTTCACATACTCCATTCAGCAACAAGAGAGACATCACAGTTTAAGTGAAAGGTGATTCTAAACCTCTACAGCAGACTTTTTACTTTCCAGTCCTTTATTAAGGGGGAAAAAAACCCAGGTGCTTTCAGGGGTGGGGTACTAGCGCTGACAATTCTCATACTCTGACACAGGTCTTTGCCTCTTTTGGTGCCAATCTAAACTTAAAAGTGCTACTGACACAACTTTGACAGTGTGAAGAAAAAAAATACAATTTCCCTAACTGACACAGCTATGATGTTTTTCCTTGTAATATTGCTTCTTATTCTTTTTGGAAACTGGCATAGAAGTAACTGTTAAAAAGGAATCTTTTGATTATATGAAGTATCACTCCATTCAAAGAATTTTCTAGTATAATTCACATAACAACCTTTTTTTTTCCTTTTTTTTTTTTTTTCATGTAGACCAGACTTGGAGATCTGGCTTTGTATTATGGATAAGTCTTCACAAGTAATATACAGGATTTTAAGTCCAATACAAGGGTTGGAGCTTACAGTGTGTAAAGTGGGATTTCTAACTCATCTTCAGTTTATTTCCAAACTCACTCCCTAAATGACCAATTTTTCAGTGCTGTGCCCTCCTCTTTCTCTCAGAGCACAGAGAAAAGACTCATGACCCCTCACGGAATATGAGGCTCTGCATGAGGCACTTCTGAAGAGCTGGTCACAGCTGCAGTGGCAGGGGGAACCAAGCCTCTTTGCTAAAGAGAAGGCAGCAGGTTTTGTTTTACAAAACTGTGTTTGAGCAGGATTCTGGCAGACAAAGTTGGCAGAGCTCATGGCTGAGAGCGTTAGGACTATGTGTTACATGCTGTAACTCATACAGGAGCAAATCCTCAATACCCTGCTTATGCTGATCCAGTCACTGGGGTAAACAGAAGCCTGACCAAATTCCCTGACTTGATTACTCTTTTTTTTTTTTTTCCTTCCCCATGTTGTGTATATGTTTGAACCTTCCAAACTCTATTGGGTTTCCAGACCAGCCACATGACTTGCTTGATGGCTTTCTTTCTTCTACCCTGCAAAACTGTAGGCTGTTGAACCTGGCTGTAGGGCTTCTTAGTCTACCTGGATCCTTCTTATACATTACAAACACAGTTTTTTTTTATGTCTTTCTTCCCTCCCAGCCATGTTCCATCCCATTTCTCCCCTCAGAAACACTTTCTGTGAACCAAAGAATGGGGAGGAAGGTTGCTTTCAACAATTTCATATGTTTGTATTGACTTTTTTCCCCTTAAAACCACTTTAGGGACAACTGTTAATTTTTGCCTCAGCCATTCAAAGAAAACTTGAGTAGACAGTTGCACCATTTCTACAATTTCCAGTAAAGGAACACTGAATTATACATAGCATATGCACGCACAAAAGGATCCAGAGCTTATTTATTTGAGCAACTTCAAAATTAAAATGAACTCAGCCTTTGCAAAAGACATTTCCAAGAGTATAAACCCATGTATCACTCTTCTTTGGTGACTGTTATGTCCTCTTAGCTAAGGAGGAAATAAATATTTCTCATACCCATGGGAACATACTTACAGAGGAGGTTTTGGAGACAAGTGGCAATTGAGCAGTGAGCTACCACAGAGCTTACTGGTGCCTGTTTAAACTGCACTTTGAGGTAGGAGGCCAGGGGTCGAGTGCCTTCAATCACTCAAGAAGTGTGTCTGTAGCCAAGCAAACACATCCAGTGTGGCTTATTGCTGCTGGAGTATGTTTCAGTCATTGAAAGTTTAATTATGTGAGCCTGCTGAGGTCCAGTGCTCAACTCAGAGACCTTTCTGCATTTTTCTATGCCTGTGCAACATGACAATAATTTTGGAATACCACATTTCATCAGCTTTAAGGAGTACTCAATGTGTCAATCAGTTAAGCTGAAGAAAAGCTATAAACCCAGAGACAAAGAAATTGAGGTGGCAGAAAGTCCTTATCTAAGCAATATAGTAATTTTAAGCACCTTTGCAGATTTGTGTAGAATAGGTAAGTGACAAACATCTTGCATGCTTTGCTGATCCTCTTTACATCCTCCAAGCAGACTTTAACAGGTTGGTATATGGACAGCCTGAATGGTGTGAGTCCAGGCCAATACTTCCAGTGAAGAGGGTAGCAGGGAAAGAGGTCAAGAACCTGTAGACTTTTTTTAGACTCCAGAAGCAGTAGAGTTCAGCTGCCCTGTGAACACATGTTTGGATGCTAAGGCTGTTTGTAAGCAGTGCACATAGAATAGATCTCCCAGTCCATGTCTGGATGAGCCTGTGACATACAACATCCCTTGGGTCTTGGATTTCCTGTGGAGGAAAGCTGTGCACCGATGCCAGATGTTAAATCACAATCTTTGTCAGAAGTCATTCACAAGAAAAGGAATATTAGATGTCAACAGCACAATTTAGATACTATTTGATGCCTTTTTTTATCAATATAAGGCAAAAGTGGAAGCAACACATTTTATGAGAAACCACCATATTTTATAAGAAAAGAACTGGAGAAGTCATGGTATCATTTTTACCTTTCAGCCCCTGCTGCACCACAAGCTTGATGCCCCCTTTCATATCTCTTCCCCCAGTTCACAATGTGCCCAAGAACTCCTCTGCTCTTCCACTCCCCTCCTCACTGATGACCTGCCTAGGCTGAAGAAAAGCCATGAAAGGATTATGCAGGTGACCATGCCTTCTTGTTGACTCATTCTCAGTTGCTGAGGAGGAACCTGTTTGTTTGTTTTTCTTTCTTCTTTTTCCTTTGCTACTCACTGTTACGGAGCTATATGTGTGTCCTTACCATGCTAGACATGCCATCTGTCTCAGTGCTAAAGATCACTAACAATAGTATGCAGAGCTGTCATACCCAGAAAGATGGTGAAGGAGCCCGGAATGATGCAAAAAAGCTCATTTATCTTGGAAAGAAAACACTCAATGGAAAACTCACACCACAGAAAAAATGCATCCATGGAACACACTTCATGGCTTCCTCCTTTTCTCTGTGTCTAGATTGTACAGACTTGTTACATTTCCATGTGCTTATACGGTGTCCAAACTGTGATCCCAGGGAAGCTAGCACGCAGCGGGCTTCCAGCAGCTCTGAATTTTCTGTAGGAAGTGGGAAGTTGTAAGATCGGCTCTAAAGAACGTGGAGGGCTTTTTTTTTTCACTGAATGCCTAGTAGGAAATCTCTGACTGATGTGAGGACCCCTTAGGGTCTTATGTTTCTTTAAACTCTGAAGTATTTCTGCCCTAGGGATATTTTTTAGGGAAACACACTAAGAAAACATTACATATGTATCATTGGGAAAAAAACCTCTAGAAACAACCCAAAACATCCCCCTCCACCTTTCCTTGGAAGTTTTGCTTTGTTTCTTAGCTAAAGAGATGTGATTTTGCTTTATTTTAAGGTGGTTATAAAGTCCTGTATTAAGTCCTATGTCTTTAAAAATATTTATATATGGTTTGTCTGACTGATGTAAAATCCTTTGCTAGCTTCCCAAGAAGCCTAGTGCTGCACTGGCCCAGAACACAGGATGACTATTTACTGTGGCATTCAGCAGTCATTTCATCCTCTGGTGGACTCACAGTTCAGTGAGACCACATTCAGAAGGTGCTCATTAATAATGACACATGAAGTGCTGATAAAAATACAATTACATTCTTTTAGAATAAGCACGTTTGCTCAGATTCATGTTTGGGTACTTCTGATAAAGCCATGTAATGGTGTTTACCAATGCACAATGTATTTTCTCTTACCATCAAAAAAAAAAAAAAAAAAAAAAAATTATGTCAAAAAGTAAAAAACCACTCATCATTATGCTTCTAACTGTAGGCTGTAGAAGGCATTAAAGCAATTCAGTAGTGTCAAGTTTAAAATTTAATGGGCTTGATAGAATTTTGTTTTAAGCTTTGGCTTAGAAATTATTATTATTTCTTTATAAACTTTTTTTGTATGCTTCAGGCATTTAAGACTCAAAATACATGAACACGGTGTGCCAGACCATCGGTTATCTTTTGTTAAATGTTGTAGCACTTGCTGAAATTTATTTTGATCAATGTTTAAGGAATTATGATCTTTGCCTCAGCCCAGATCATAAAGATTCTTCTGGCACTTCTACTAAAATCCCCCAGGAATCAGTCAGAAAGAAGTACTCTGTAATTGTAGTTAGGAATTAACTAATTAAGTGAGAAATAGTTATTGCTGCCCTAATCTAACTCAAATATCATTATTAAATTAGGAAATCTGATTTATTTTTAAAACGAATGTTAGATGCAGCTATTTTTCCTGGGTGCAGTGTGTACATTGCCGTGCAGCTTTTTCATTCCCTTGCTGAAGTCATGGGCTGTGCATGCAGAAAGTGCCCTCCTGCTGAGGTTGTATGTATGTGTAGTGAGCAACATAAGGGCTCTAGTTCAAGTCCCCACTGCAATAATGTGCCATTAAGAATCCACATCTGAGAGTAACTATCTCAGTCGCAATTTCAAAGCTACATACATATGTGTATCACCTTCTTTTGAATGTGGAAGAAAAGTTAGTGTACTGAGGGATCAGCTTTAAGAACCGAATGCAGGCTTCACTGGTTCATGGGTACGTACTTCTTTCCTTCAGTTTTTGCAGTTTTTAATTTGCCAAACCATGGGGTATTCATGCTGGTCTGAAATACTTTATCATTTATGTTCTCTGCTTGTTAATTTTCATGTCTTTAATGTCTTTCTGTTCACCATCACTACCTTAGATTGAAGATAGTCTTTGAAACACATTTTTGTGTTTATAACTAGTTGCTTGACAAGCAGTGGTTGGAATAGTTTCCAACCAAGAAAGAAGATTAAATCAGATACTGCTTTTCACCCCCGTTGAACCAAGGCCCTACATGTATTTTGGCAGGTTGGATTTTCATAGAATCATAGAATGTTTTGGGTTGGAAAGGACCTTAAGGATCATCTAATTCCATCTCCCCTGGGACATGGGCAGGGACTCTTCCCACTAGACCAGGCTGCTCAAAGTCCCATCCAATCTAGTCTTGAACACACTCAGTGGTGGACCATTCACAGCTTCCCTAGACAACCTGTTCCAATGTCTCATGACCCTCATAATGATGAGACATTCTGAACATTTTTGATAAAAGAAACCAGCAGCTCAATCATCAGTTGGTGAACTGAAGGATTCTTTCCCCTCTGGTACTGTAGTTCATACCCAGGATACCCTGGCTGTCTAGAGGCTCAAAGACATGATCAAATTACTGAATATCAGCTAACTTCAATGCTTGTCCATCCATACAATCCTAGCTGGTACAAAGGTAAGATAAGATTAACTCAGTTTAGAGTCTATAGCCTGTATGGTGGGTGAGGCCAAACTGTCTGTGTGCTATGAATGAAACACATACATGTGTGAGCTAATGTACTGTAACTTGTTAAGTCTTAGAAACTTGGTCTGGGCCATAAATCACCCACGTTGTCTGTAATCTCAGTCTCAATTCCAGGTGACAGGCACCCATGTCCTGGCATTAACCTGTAATTTCATGGTAGTCTTTGAAGCAGTTTTGATACAATGATCCACTTTGGTCTGCTTTGTTATTTTGGGGCAAAAAGGGAGAAGCAAATAGTCTTATCTCCCTACTGACACTCATCATGAGAGACTCTAGTGGGCATGTGTCTGGCTTTATGTGGTGTCCCGCGTCATCCTCCTCTCAAACCCTAAAAAAAAGGATGTTAAAAATGAATCAGATGAGGTGCTGGGTGGTTTTTTTTGAAGTTCCTACACAGCTTTTTTAGAAACATTTACTGATAAGAGCCACACCAAAAATAATTATTAAACTGAAGAAGGTAGGGTTCTGTGCTTTTTTTTCAGAAAGTACACAGTTCTGTGTATTTCAGAATTTGCTCTATATATAGATTAAGCAAATAAACCACAAGGAACAAACACATGTTTTAAGGGAGGATTCCTTCCAGAACTCCACAAAAAACCATCACTGAAAGCAGTGAAAATTATTTTGTGGTTATGCAAAATATGACTCATATGTGGGCAGACAGAGAAACATGTGATAAAATAAACCCCAATAAATCACAAAATAATAATATTCATCTCATTTTCTTTGGTTTCACACAGTGTTTATACTGCAAATGTGGTGAGTGCATTTTCCTGTGCTATGTTTGTGTAAATTATGTTTGTTTGAACAATGTAGTTTGGAGGCAAAGAACTTGCATTCAGACTTAATGACTAACACAAAATTAACAGTTCTATATAGAATTGCAGTAAGATTGCCTTGTACATCTCTGTTTTTCAAGGAGTGGGAATCCCTGTCTCTTGCCTCCTGATGTCTGGTCTGCAGCAGATCCACTCCTAGTGATACAATGTAATCTGGTTCTTCAGATGGCTCTGAGTTAATCTTTTAATGCGATAATATGATTTGCCAC
Organism: Ceryle rudis; assembly: GCA_033439905.1. NCBI lineage: Eukaryota > Metazoa > Chordata > Aves > Coraciiformes > Cerylidae > Ceryle > Ceryle rudis. The sequence goes on from JAAGNO010026404.1 coordinate 24,894, forward strand.
ATTATTTTGGGGAATCTGAAGGAGGTACAGAGAATAAATTTATTTTCTGCAGCTCTGTTCATGTTAATTTCCTTGATGCTCAGCAGTTACTGCTTTGTGGTATCCAATCTGAAATATTCGATTCTTAAATCAGAATTGTCTCATGAATATACAGAGGTTTGTAATAAGGTTTATGGGAGTAATGCTTAAAATCATAAGCCTCCTGACCTTTCTCTCACTGGTATAATTTGTGTATTTCTCTTAATCAAGTGAGGAACTTAGGGCTTGCTAAAAAGTGTAGCAGCAGCGGGATCCTCCTTATCTCTCTGTCATCTGCAAAGTTCATAAAACTGCAATACAAGTATGTGTCCATTTGTTTTTAAGGGGGCATTTACAGAGACCAGAAATTCACTCTGAAGCAGAATTCTAAAAGTATTATTGTACCTTGAAGTGCACTTGATGTTGCTTATCATTGCCAAGGCCTTTCAGTCTCCAGTCTCCAGTAAATTCAAGCAGGTAAAGTTCTTCGTTCATATACCTCCCAGGAGATGAACCCAAGTATTTATTTGTAAATATAATCAGATACTTAATGCTGCTGCCGTGACTGAGAAAAACACAGGACTACTGCCAACATGAACACAAAACAGGTTGGGTTAAAGTGCTTTATCTTGTGTTTTCCATGGGTAGGGGCATACTCTGTTCTACTGACATGGTAACTTCTCAAGCCACTGTAATTTAGCTGAAGGTCTAAACCTAACATTTCAGCCAAGCCTAATAATAACACAGTTCAGATCTTCCAAGCATCTCTCTGGGCTGTCGAAATACCATAAACTGCAAAAGTATAGCTCTTCAAGTAATGTTACATTTCCATCTCAATTTTCCATGCTTCATAAAGAGGACAATAATGTCCTCACTGTAATGTTGTAAAGCTTCCTTCATTAATGCATGTATGGCACCTTGAAGTTTATGAGTATAGATTTTGGACTTTAATGAGAAACAATAATTTCGTTAAATATCCTTAGCCCCATACTAAAGAGATTCTTTATGAACATCAACAACTTAGAGATCTTTTTTTTTTTTTTTAAAAAAAGGTTATTCTGTCGCTAGTTTGTTTCATCAACTGAATTTACAGTTTTATCATAGTATTTCCATACTAAGTAGTCCTTATCATGCAATGATAGCTCAATAAAACTCAAAAAAAAGGAGCAAAACTTGGAGGGAGGATAACTACTTTCATATTATAAATTATATGTAAAATGGATGATTTTCACAATGATACATAATGCACTGCTTTAACTGTCTACATTGTATTGTACAACGCTTTGTCTGTGTGGAATTGCACCAGCTGTACCTGCTGTGCTTTTGTAGAGTCCTATTCAGCACTCCTTATTCACTCCCTCCTTTGGCAAAGCCCCCTCTGAAGTCAGTGTGTGATATGCTACAGTAAGAAGTGCTGAATAGGACCCTTAAGAGATAACTCCTTAGAGGAGGAAACTGCCACTTTTCTCACACTTCTCTTACTGTATAATGCAATTTGGACTGAAGATGCTATGAAAATACTACTAATAATAGATGGGGCAACTACAACAGGCAAATCATGGTAGTTCTCAAGAAATGCCATCCTTTTCTTCCACATAAAGGAATCAAAGGTTTCAGTATTCAAGCATTGCTGTTATTTTTAGATATTGTGACATTAGCTTTCTAAATTTCACATGCAAAGTCCAGAAATATGTGAAATGTTAAAATGTCAAAAAATATTTCTTTTTCAGAAAAGTATTGGAAACTTGCAAGTTTTATAAACAATTGGAACATTGTCAGCCTCTGGGCCATAACTGTGCCTTAGACCTAAATCTTGTACTAGTAAAGAAGGTACATCTGTTTCTCTTTTGAGGTTAACTAAGTGCTGTATTAATCCATTTTTAGGCTTTTCAAAAGTGAAGTTCCACAGAATCTTTGTCTGTTCAAATACTCAAGTTTTTTTGGCTTCCACAATTTCACTTGTTAGCTTTGATAAACTCTCTGTGCCAACAAAACCCAGCCAATTTCACATGTTAAAGAAGAACACAACAATTTGACTAAACATCTTTACAGGTTTGGTTTTAATTAGATGTTTTGCTTCTTCAGCTTACTGGAAAGAGCTAGCTTTTTAGTTAGGTAGTTTCTAACCATGTCAGTCTATATAACAGCAGGTGTCAGCTTTAACTGCCTCTGAAAATTTTAAATATATTCAATTAACGGAATCCCTTAGAGAATGATACTCTTTATGTTCATTTGTCTTTTGCAAGGTTTGCAGCATGTTTTCTTTCTATACATTCTGTTCTTGTTGATTCTGTGACCCAATAATGCCTAACAATTTTTAATGTCATAGTACATTCAGTTAATGCTCTCTTAATACAATCCATCAGAAAAAATGGATTGTTCCACAGGTGTCATTTGGGAAAGTAAGTCTCTCTTTTCAGGAAACCAGAGCAAATCTTGACACTAGAACAGTAAGTGGCTATCTGAGCAATGATGGTGAGAAAATTGTTAGCTTTGAGATCTGAAATGGATGGGTCCTTATATTCTGTACCTAACTACACATGTAGTTAGATATCTTTGTAGGCTTTCCTGGAACTGGAGTGAAAAAAACTGCATGACTGGGCAGGCACTGTGGATCAGAACTGACATGTAAGCTGTGTATGTAAATGTACACACACACGCACATAAGCACAATTAAAAGTAAGCATGCCTGTCCTTCACCTCCCAGCAGGCAGTTAGATTTTTCAATTTCTGTTCACTCTGCATATTATTCTGCTATCCCTGCATCACCATATTAAAAGTGCTGTCCTATGTCATGCCACACCTCCGAACATTTTTCTCATGGCAAAAATGAATCAGGTTGTGATGCTATAATATCATAAGGGTCACCTAGGAAAGATTAGATCCTTTGGAAAAAAAGTTTTAATGGTGTCATGACCGACCCTCTTTCCTTGAAAATAGCCTGCACGTTACATAAAACACTGACTTATTTAATAGTTATGGTAATTTATTTTACATTAGGCACAATATGATATCCAAACCCTGCCTTGAGTTCCTCTGACTAGGTCTTAGGTAGAGTATCCCGGGAGTTATGTCTAACACAAACAAACAAGAAAGGTGTCTTCACACCATTACAGGACCAGTCAAGCCCTAGGAAGTGGCAAGCTATGAGTAAACCAGGCACGTAGCATATATGGACTCATCATGTTTTCCTGTGTGACAGGTCCTGAGAACTGGAAATAAATCCTGAAGCCCTTGCAGATTAGTTAATAATTATACATTCAAGCTACAGTACCTTTTGTTAATGTGACATTTTAAAAGACATTCTAAACTTGATATGAAATAGATTCTGAACACACTGTTACTCCAGACAACAAAATCCAAATATAATTTAGGTGAAAAACCATCATCTGTGATGTGCAATAAAGATGGGTAGCTAGAATAAAACCATCCTGAGTTGGGCAGATCACGGATGTAAGAAATTATGTTTCAAAGTCACAAGAAGTTGATCATATGACCTACTTGAATTGAAAGACATCTTTTAAGATGGCAAAGATGTTTTCCTCAAAAACAAGATCAAGAAAAGATAGGTGAATTTCTCAAAATATATCAGGAGTACTGCATGTGTGAAAGAAGGAAGAAAAATAGGGATGCTGAGAAGAAGAAACTAAAAAACAAAATGAAGAAGATGGAGGAGTCTGCCACAAAGCAGAAACATTTTTAGGCTGTTGCTGATTGAAAAAAGATTGCTTGAGAAAAAGAACTCAAGAAAGCACTGGGTTGGGGAAAGAAAATAAAAGGTAAAACTGATGGATCTACAAAAGAGGAGAATAAAGGAAGATGTTAAAACATGTAGAGCCTTGGACTGTAAAGGATGATCTAGCAGCAAATAGATAAAAAAAAAAAAAAAAAATAGCAGTTGGAAGAATGCTGGATGTGCATTGGCATTACTACAGAGAAAAGACAGAGCTGAGAAGACAAATCGATATTTCTTCCATTTCTGGGTCATAAGACACCACCTGTAAAGCAACAAGCAAGTTCTTTAGGGAAGAAAAAGTTTCCAGCAACTACGAAAAACCAAGGAAGGCTCTCATCTTGTGACAGTTGTAAAGAATTGCAAAAAACATTGCTTCTCAGAATATCGAGGAAGAGGCTTTGTATTCAAATAAAAGAAATAATGTTATAGTTACAGCTTTGTCAACTTTCTGTCTGCTTTTATAGATCTTTATTGCTCCCCTCTGTTGACTTTAAAAGTACATGTTGTAAGATCTACCATATCCATTTCTTATAAAGAGAAAACTTAAAAGTTATTACTGAGGTTTAATAAATAAGTCTAGATGAGCTTTACCCCTTGTCCAGAAGTGACTAGTTTGTAGTCACAAGGACTCCTGTGAATACCGAATTGCTGGATTCAATGAATTTGACTTTGTTTTATATTCCCATCTTCTTATGCTATTAAAGTAATTTACAATTTTTATTCTTTGCCTATTTATATGTGTGTGCTGTCTACATGCTTCAGCTGTATTTGCAGTCATTAGTTGTGAAGAGTTTAGTAATTTTTGAGTGTGTAAAAGTGTCCATAAAAATAAACCACATTGTTCTGAAGTGTTACAGCTTAGTTTTACCCAGAATCAAAATGTATTCATTTTAGCATTTTAAACTTACCAGGATAACTGAATATAATGAATCTGTACTAATACAAAACATTGTCCAAAACATTGTTGAGCATAATAAAATTGTGACTATAGAAAGCTTTTTTTTTTCCCTATGAGTACTTTGAAAACCCTTGACAGAGAAACAATGAAGATTTCTAGTAGCATCTCAAAATGCCTTTCTCTCTGCTCTCTCTCCAGAGACTTGACTGTTCAATACACTAACCACCATACCTTGTACTTTTCCTTGTTATCTCACTTGCACTGGGTGCTTGTTACTGGTCCAGGGAATAAAAATCAGATCATATTCTGGCAGCTAAGCATCAGACTCAGCTTTGCAAGAGGCAAAGTGTAATCCAAAGTCCAAATGCTTACACAGTATTTAGGTTTTGTTTCTTCCACTGATGTTTCTGAAGCTATTGCTTGTGGTGCTTGTAGGAAGCAGAGCTTGGTTTGGTCAACACAACCAGCTGTATATAACTGAGTACATCCTCATTGGGTGGTCTTTGGTTTACTGACCAGAAGTAGCACGTGTGTGATGGGAAGGAGAGGAGAAAGAAGGCAGTGTGACTGTTCTGCTTGAACTCGATTCATCCAGCACAGAGATTTTATATCACACCCTCTGTCTCTTGGGAAGACATCATTAATTATCATTATTATAGTCTCATAGTAACATATGAATATTTTTTTTATTTGAGGTAGGTTTTCTTAAATTATAACTCTCCAGTAGGTCATGGTAATAATTAGCTGAATTGGAAGTCACATTCAAAAATTTTCTGGATATTATGATGTGAATATACCATTTAATGAGGACTATGAAACAAAAAATGACAGTTTTTCCCTATAATTAAAAGAAAACCTAAAGGTACTTTTATTCACTCACATTTCTTACTTTTGAAAGACCTTCAAACAGTCTGAGCTACTGCATATATTTGAAATATTTGGTTTTCATACTCAAAAATCATCCATAATTAAAACTGTTGTTCTCTAGCCCATTGTATTTAGTACCAGTGACAGCAGTTCATATGAAACATAGGATGCTATGGATATGGATGTAAAGTTACTAAATCCCTGAAGAAATTCAAACTTTTCTAGACAACACTAGGAAGTAATGGGCTATTTTGCCTCACAGCTGATGAATCCTCAGTTATTTTAACCTTGCTGGTACAAAGTGTATGAAAAATACTCTCAAAGCTCTCTGTGTATTACTCATAAGAAAGTATAATTCTATATGCAATCACAAAATTATCCAGTGAAAAAAATGGGAGTTACTGTGAACTCTTAATGGTTGACTTCGGTTGTCTTTCTCATAAGCCTTTGCCAGCTGAAGTACATCATGTTCATACATGGCTTTTGTTTCTATTTCTGACTCGGAATACTTGAGACAGGTTTGTTTGTGATTTTTTTGTTTGTTTCATTGTTTGGGTTTGTTTGTTTGTTTGTTTGTTTTTTCCCATGTTTGTTTTATCTCTGCAAGTTGCCAATCACCTTACAGCTTATATGTGATACAATCCTTAGTGAAAAATGAAAAGCCCTGAATTAGAAATAAAACCAAGGTTATTTTCAGAACTAGTTTCTTATGTGTTTATCCAGAGTATTTGCAAACTAAACAACCAAACAAATAAGAAGTAATAAAATAGTTAGAAAATCAAAACCCTCTGGGGATATACCTCCATTTCCTAGAAGTACTTGCTGTAGTAATTGTGTTTGGTTTTTGAACATGAGTGACAACTATTTCCTTTTTTATTGTGACTTTTTAGTTTCCACTTCCATTATGAAAGGCTGAACAAAGTATTTGGTTGCTTAGAATCAGCTTCCTTTTTAAGAACTTCTTAAGACTGACATTTCTTCTGAGACAAGTGGCAGGTGCCCAGATCCCAGTGCCACAGTGCTGCAGGGTGTGATGTAGCAGTATAGGAGCAGCTGTATAGGAAGTGGGATCAGCTCTGGCAGGCTGCACTGGAAGGACAGTGGGCACAGACCCCCATAGTGCCCCTGCCTTAGCTGGGAAGCACTGCCAGCTGCTGGGATAAGCTGCTGGGTAGGCAAGAGGGCTGCCTGTGGGAGGTGCTCCTTGCTCAACTGGGGGATGGCCACAACATCATCCTCCCTGTCTGTGCCCAGCTTTTCCCTGGACATGCTCTGCCCCCTCAAAGGAGCTGTCTCCAACCTTCAAAGCCAAACAGCTGCACAGAGAAGAGATCTCTGACTGCTTGGCAGTCTGCTCTCACTGGTGGTGTGTGAGGTTTTCCACCTCCTGCTCATCTTGAGAAGCACTATCAGTGCAGCCCCACCTGACCAGGACAGACACTGCTGTGCTGTTTACCTATCTGTGGAGCCACCTGAAGCCCCAGAGCCAAAATGTGCATTTGTTGTGAATTCTGTTAAAGCATGATCCTCTGTTATAAAGAACATACTACTGAGTTGAATATGTCTTACGAAATGTTCTAAAATACTTGAAACCTAAGGAAAGTGCATATTTTAATTCAAGTGTCTTTGTATCTCAGTGACTTGGCCCCTCACCTCCTTTCAGCTTGATTTAGATTTAACTCCTCATTGTTTCACAGAGTGATAGACAATGACCTCAACGTGCTTCCTTTCCAGGGGACAGAGTAGTGTCTGGGTAGGAGGATAGGAGGAGTGAATGAGCTTTATCTTTGAGTCTTTACTGTCACACCTTGTGTTTAAAGAAAGCTTCCAAAAATAATCAGAGGGAGTTTAGTTTCTACATATGCACTATGTGCCTTGTGTGTTTTAAATTTGCGTATTCTCTTGGAGAGTTTTTCAGGCACCTTTAAAATTAAGCAGAGCATTTCAAAGAGACTCTCTACTCATTTGAACTTTGAATCATAAGAAACAGTGTATTTTTAGTGGCATCCGTGAGTTATACTGAAAATAAAAGTCTAGTGTTTTTTAGTAAATTTCAAAGTAAATTTAAAAAAATCCCTGTGTTTCAAAAAACACCTCTCTTTGGGACTACTGTAGAGGGAAATTGCCATTAATGTCCCCGTCAAATACAACATATGCAGTCAAACCTGTGAAGTTTCCCTGAGTTCAGGCTGGTTATCTCACAAATCTGTGCAAAGCTCTGGTGAATAATTTATAGTAGGCTTGAGGTGACAAGTTAAACACGCCCATTTTGTCTAAAATGCTATGTAGGCATCAAGATGGAGCCAAGCTGCAGGGTGAGTAGAGCTTGGCTGATGGGAATCTGAGCATGTCGAGAAGGGGAATGCTGCTGTAAAGAAAATGAAATGTAATGAGATACTTTTTCATGCATAATTCATGGGTGAAAACATGACTGCATAAAAAGCCATGGATTTTAACAAGGCAGGTCTGCAATCATACACATTATCTTCCCAGAGGAACTTTATATAATATTGGTCAAAAAGAGAGGATTCTGAATACCAGTACAAAATAAAGCTGACACATTTTCAAATGCAGTAGAATTTGATGTACTTTAATGTACAATGGCTGTAAAGGAAACACTTTATATTTACACCTCAAAATGATTCCTAGAAAAAAAAAAAAAACTTTAAAACATATGCCTGTATTTCCTAGCTTAAAGAAAAAAAAATAAGATGAGGAATGTGAAAAATACCACATACAGACAAAAAAATTTCTAAAATGCAGAAGCAGTATTTTGTTGAGTGTGTTGTTAGGATTGTGCTTTGAAATCTTTTGCAAGCATTTTCACTTTTTAGAGGCAAAACTTTTGATAGGAATGACTGCTGTGAACAGGCTTTAAAAAAAGATAAAATGTTAGCTATTGTCACCATAAAATTTAATTTGGTTGCATTTGCAAAAGCAAATACTGTAATTCAGTTTTCAGGAACAGTTTAGTGGCTAGCACATGCCTGTTTGAAATGGTGTTTAACGCTTGGGGTATTTAGTTGAAGGGATTAAAAACGGAATGTTGATTAAAGCTTGGTATGTCTTAAATTTATCACCACAAAATCCTAATGACAGACTTAGCTGGAAGGAACAGGGGTGCCTCCTTTAGCTATTCACTTAGTAGGAACAGATCACATACAGAAAAGGCATCAGAACAAGACATAGGGAGTTTCAGAATCACACAAACTGAAGGAATCTGTGAAGCTATTTGTTTAGTTTACACTGCACAATTTCAATATTTGTAAGGAAAGTAAAATAGCCATTTTGCATCCAGTTATAGTTTTATAGCCCTGACAGTTAGGTGAAGAATGCATTAAGGATTCAAAATGATTGATGTTTCAAAGTGCTCACCTTCCATGGGACTTCTCTTTCGTCGCAGCTGTATGGTATAAGAGTCAGAGAAACACTGTGAAGAGGAGTGGGTTAAGTTGATATGGTCACTAAACAATCTAAGCCATTTAAATCAAATTATGTCATTAACCCCTATTCACAGGGACTCAAATTCCTTCAGGTTTCAACAGCATAAAAATAAATATGATCTCTTTTTGAGCTAGGCAATAATTTAATATCTGATTATAGAATTTTATCAGTTCACAGCTTTTATAACAATTCAAGCTGAAAGAAACACATAGCTTCCCTTTACTCTCTCGGACTGGCAGTATAATGGTGTTTTCATCTATGATCTCTAACTGTGCCCCTTCACAAAAACCTTTCTTTCTTGTCTATTGTCTGCATTTTTAATTTTTCTTAATGTCATCTCAATAAAAAAACACTTCTCTGCAGCTTTTACAGACATTGCTTAGCCTTTAAAGAGCAGGACAATTATTTGTCTCACAGCCTGCCGTAGTGAAATCTGATTATCTATTGGTTTAATCCAGAACTGGCTTGTCATAGTTGCTCATCCCCCTGTAGAAGACTTTAGAAATTGAGCTCATCCTGCTCTTGGAATAGCTAATTTCCTCTAAATGTTTCCCTGCTTTTAATAATTCTGCAGTGTTAAGGGAGACAAGGAAGGGAGAAAAGGACATGAGGATTCTTCAAGTTGAGATGATCTCCCAGGCCCTATTATAGAATTTGCAAAGGAATTACTTCCATTTCCATGGCAGATGTGCCATTGTTCATACACTCCCATTGTCTCCAGGTTTTGCTGATTGTTTAGCCTCATTGTCAGAGCTACTTCCAAGCATAGGAAGCATTTGTTTTCTTAGCTACCTGTGCTCCAGGGGAAGTTCTCCTGTCTTCCACCAGGCTGAATGGCAAGCTGAATACCTGGAAAAGTAAAGCATCTGAAATGGGAATTATATGATAACATTATTAAAATCCCCCTCTAGGGACCACATGACGCAGACTATGCAGTTATGAGGATGCATCTAAGCTGAGCTCACATCATTGTAATTTGTTTTTCTATTTATGCACTCCTTAGCTTTGAAGAGAGTCCCTTGAATGTTATGTGATGGAATTGTGTCAGATGTGTGCAGGGTCAGGGACTCCATGGTGCTGTATCAATGAACTCTGCTTTCAGCCTTAGTGACTTGAGCATATGTCTGTGTCTCAACCTACATGGAAATACTACTTATTTGGTCTCCCAGGGCACTGGAATACATGATAAAAGGACCCCAAATTCTGACCAGCAATCCTCAGAACAAAAAGCCAAAAAAAATCCTAGAATAAAACAAAACAAATATTAGTGTTGGCTACAATATTATAGCAGGATTACATGAAAAAGCACATCAAATGTCTGTCAGTAAGCATATTGTTTTATGCCAGGTTCATTAACTAATGATTTCTGAAGCAGTTTAAATATTACAGTCAGTTGGACAATGTGTGGAGAAAGCTGCAACATGGGAGTCAAAAATCCTTAATTCCAATACTATTTCTAAACCTGATTGCTCTGTGGGTTTTGGCAAAGTACTCAAACTCTTCAATTCTGTCTCTGAAATAGTAGTGACAATAATAGTGGCAATGGCAATAATATTCTAAATGAGGTTGAGTATTTGTTGCTAAACTACTTTACATATGGTATACATATTAAGGTGTATGGTATAGATATTAAGGTGCATCTGGTCCTTGGTGTTAGACTTTGCTGTGGATTCATGCTCAGCATTGTGTCTTCTGAAATAAACGTTGGTCAAACTTAGCCATTGACATTATACTACCAGAAAAATTGTATATTCAACAGCCATATGGTATGCCTGTCAGAAGGCTTGAGGCAGTCAGAAGAAAAGAGGCTTTCTTTTAACACAAATCATCACCAAGGTTGCTCAGAATATTCACATCATACATCTTCTACACTCTGGCTTTTTAAGATGTGAAAATGAGATGCATGCAGTTGTGTTTTAATTTAGATAATAATTTTCTATCTTTGGCAGGAAAATAATAGAACTGAAGAAAAAGGCTTCTATCAATGCACTTTCATGTGAAATAACACTAATAAAATTAAGTGATAAGGATAAACCATGCTCTGTTTACTTGTACCTACAGTGTTGTAAGGTCACAGGTGAAGTGTTATCAACACTGGGGAAGAAAAGGAAACAGAACAAAAGTGTGAGAAATTTCATACCTTACGCGCCAAGTTGAAAGCAAGTGATACAAGAGACTGGTCCATTCTTCTTTTCTTGCACTTCGACTCCAAAAACCCAGCTTAGAAACCACCTCATTACTGGGCACATTGCCAACAGACATGCAGTGGTCTTTTTCCTTCCTGTTCTTCCTCCAACCTCAAAAGCACTTTTTAAGATATATCTGGTTAATCTTACTGATTTATTTTAATATCCTAGTAAAGTATTCTTTGAAAAGCAACCGCTTTGTATCACCTCATTCTAAACTTCTGCACTGCGAGTCAATCTTCCCTGCTGGAGGAGAGGACACCAGGTACCTACCTCTCCAGTATTCGGCTAAATTGCATTCGATTTCTTTTTTGGACAAGGGAACAGAAATAAAAGCAATTACTGTAGAATTAATTTATTTGGTATGGGACAGCTTGATACTAATAAGGGCTGTCATTTTAGCTGTCAAATCAGGCAGTGGAATGCTGTTGCAGCCAAAGGGACACAAGTGTCATGATTGCTTGTTGTGTGTAGTAGGAGGGGCCGGGTAATCATAGAATGATAGAAATGTCTGGGCCGGAAGTGACCTCTAGAGGTCATCCAGTCCAACCCCCCCTGCTGAGAGCAGGGACATCTTCAACTAAAGCAGGTTGCTCAGAACCTCATCAAGCCTCACCTTGAATGTCTACAGGGATGGGGCCTCAACCACCTCCCTGGGCAACCCATTCCAGTGCTCTACCACCATCATGGTAAAGAACTTCTTCCTTACATCTAATCCAAATCCACTCTTTTCTAATTTAAAACCATTGCCCCTTGTCCTTTCACTCCAGGCCTTTGTAAACAAGCCCTCTCCAGTCTTTTTATAAGCTCCCTTCAGGAGCTTCCACCTACTGGAAGGTGGCTATTAGGTCTCCCCTGAGCCTTCTCTTCTCCAGGCTGAACAATCCCAGCTCCCTCAGCCTGTC
>JAAGNO010026408.1:0-43069 GCA_033439905.1 Ceryle rudis
TAAATACTTGAAATAACAAAATTTTAATTTGGCAATTTTTACTTTGTTGCATGACAGCAATTCAGTAGCTACACCCTGATCTTTTCACGGGCAGATGCTGTAGCCTCCTGCCTTAAAGAGATGCTGTTATGCCTATAAACATAAAGCACGCCTGCCTCCAAAGCCCCTGACTCAGAGGTCATGGGCGAGCTGCTGTTTGGAGAAGGCCAGGCTGAGTTTCTCCTGCAGAGCTGCTCACGCCCTGCTGGGTCACAGACCAGTGACAAAACCAGCACTGGCAGCATCTCGCCAAACAAGAAACAAAAAATAAGCTTTAACAGAGAAACGATTTGCTCTAAAACACAACCTGAAGATGAGATGCTACAAAAACAACAGAGAAAAGCTGGTAGGATTCAGTATCTGAAGCTGATGAAGCCCAATACTCCTCTAGCAAGAGCTGTCAGTCCCACGGTACATAAGTCATCTTACAACATCAGAAGGTTTTATTTAATCAGGTGGGTTTTAATCCCCCAGGCAGAGAAAGCCAAGAAGTGATTATAAGAGTATTAATGTCACCCCCGTGCAGACACTCCGAGAGGCAACTTAAGGACAACAATTATTTTGTGACAACACTCATGTACATACAGTTTATCATTTGTGCTTGTGGAAAATTACTCTCTGAAAAGACCTATGGGCAATAAAAGAGGGAAAGTAAATGTGTGCGTGGCTAAAAGTGTTTTGCTTTGGCTTATCATGCATCCACCCAGTTCATCTGTGAGCTTCTTATGGCCATCCAGGTTTACAGTTCAGGAAATTGGACAACCTCAAATTAAAGAAAAATCATTTTATGATTATCAAAAGATCACTTAAGCCACAAGAAAAGCAAATCACCTGAGGCTGATTTTAGAAGCCAGGGACTTTCAAAAAGATCAGTTATCTACAATAATTTTCTGTCTGCAGCGCTGAGGGAACGAGACGGGTGGTCTCCACTTTCTTAGCAAGTTTTTTACATGAGCTGTTAACTTCGTACCCCTTAACTAGCTATGCAGACACCAAACATAAAAGGTTTCTGACCATCAAACCAAGCAACCTAGCTCTAATAAGGCTATAAGAGATGAGCTACTGGAATCTGAAATAAACCCAGAAAACCAGCAGAGAGCTCTGAGCTAAGCAGGGCAGGGCTAAAGCTAAAGGTGCTGGAAAGAAAAGGGATCCAGGCTGCGACATGACCTGCGAGAGTCTGTTCCTGGTGCATCTATGGAGCCAGAGAGGCGGACGATGGAGGCAAAGGAAGCACTCCCGAGGAAGGCAGAAAGTGGTCTCATAAAACTCTTAAAATAATCTGTGCAACAGAGGTTTTGAAAATGTGCTTTACACTTTATAAGAATTTGGGAAAAGGGATAAACTGACTTGTAAAACAAGGGAAACTGCCAGTAACATAACACTTAAGAAAAACAGGTTAATTCACTGCTAATACCACGAGAAAGGGCTTGCGAAGGAGATGAATAAAAAATGCACAGCTACCCAGGGATGGCCACCAACCACTTCAGGTAAAGCCCTTTGACCAGTCTAGGAAGTTGCGGGGGGGTGGGGAGAAGGAGAACAGTAGTGAAAAGCAAAGAACAAGCATAACAGATCACGAGGTAAAGCTCAAAGATGGGAGAATATTTCCATGTTTTTCATGAAGGGCTATGCTATTAACGCAGACTCCAGCTAATGAACGCATATTAACTTAACTTGGGAAAAATAAGCAGCTCAGGACAGCACAAAACCCACACTGTGTTCATTTCAAAAGGTGAGGCAGAAGGGGACTGTAAACTGAACCATTCAAGTGAGCTCAAAGCGACACCAATGGCAAAAAAACCCCAGCTTTTCCAGTAAGAAAGATGGGGATGATTGCTTTGGATTTTATTTTTATTACTTGTAACTGCAACTGTTTCAGTGAGTGCTAGGAATGTTATCTTGACACTAATTCCTAAGCACATGATTTATTAGGAATAAATCGATCAAGTCTTTAAGGGCAGATGCTTTAACTCACATTTTGCAAATACAAAATAGAAAGTGATTGAAACCTAAACCAAAAAAAGCTCTTGGGGATTCCAGGAATGAACACAGTTCAGTTCATTTGTCAAGCAGTTAAAACCACAACAGAAAAACTCCCCCAAAAAACTAGGGGTGGGGCAGAAACCCATACAAAATATGAGTTGGTGCTTCCAGTAAACAGAGTATGATGTGAATACTTTAAGAGACTGGGAAAGCAGAAGCCCAGAGTGCTGGAGGCAGCCACAATGTATGTAGTGAACTGTCCCGGCTTTCCAGCAGGGACATCTGAAGCTAAGTAAACAAGGATATCCCATCAGCTTTAGCCATTGGGCTCTCCAGACACCTTTGTAGCACCCTAGGGAGATGGGGACCCCCAGAACCAACTCACAACTCTAAGGTCTGACAGAGAGGCCAAGGCACAAATGCAGAAGACCATCCTGCACAGAGAGCTGCAGAACAGGAAAGGAGATAGACGAGACAGAGCCAACGGTTACCATGCCCATGACTCTCTCAAGCAGCAGGGATTAGGAAACTGTTCCCTAATTAACCCCAGGCAGAGCTGGCCAGGTTAGCACAAACACATCACTAAACAGGCGTGATGCAACCTGGCTCACGTAATGTAAAACGAACAGGGGAACACTCACGTGATCCCCTCCACTAGCAGGGATGCAAGGTCTGAACTCCCAAGTGACAGACATGATAGGAGTAAATGCATCATGTTTGCCAGCCCAATGTTTGCCTCCCCACCAGGGAGGTAGTGGGGGCCCCATCCCTGGAGACATTCAAGATCCTGCTTGATGGGGCTCTGAGCAACCTGATCTAGTTAAAGATGCTCAGTGCAGGGGAGTTGGACTAGATGACCTTTCCAGGTCCCTTCCAACCCAGTGCAATCTATGATCCTATGAATTAGTCTGGGAAATGGCAATGGGCTACAGCCAGCATGGCCCAGAGCAGCCACCTATCTCTTCTGGTCTTGCAATTTGAAGAAGTGCAAGTTATTCAAAGTTGTCTGCTGCAAAAAGGGAGGTGACAACTCGGGAACACAACTGAGAGCCACAGCTGAGTAAGCTCCCATTAAAAGTAACTGGGAAAAGCCTGTTGCAGCAGACACTCGAACAGAGTAAGCATTTAGCAGAGGTTGTTTTAAAGAGGCCACTCCCAAATAGCTGGAAGGAAATCTGGCATGAAAAAAAAAAGAGGTTGAGAGATAGAGGGGTGTAAAACAGCTCTGCCTTGGCAACAGAAAAGCATCCTGACAATCACAGCTTTAGAAACCAACTATTCCAACATCCTTCTTTCCTGCTGAAGTGTGAAGTGTACCCATTTTGAAGCACACTGGAAGACCAAAGCTAAAGCAAGAACCATACATACAGCTCCCCATTTGCATTTCTAACAGGTAACGGGTTGGTGATGGCACACATGCAACTCCACCAGAGGTTTGTCAGGACTCATCCTCCGCCTGGCTCTTACTGTTCTGCTTTCATTTACTATTTATGTCTATGATTTAATGATTCCTTTCTCTTCCAAAATATTCTGTAGCTTCAGGAGCAGCAAAAGCCTCAGAAGTCTCAGCTGGCCACAGAATAGATTAGGGCCAAAGAAAATGACTGTGGGAAACCAGTTTCCACACTGGCACATCATCATCAAAGAGAACCTGTATTTTTCAAGTACCTGCGTTGCTGTCAAGGGATTTGCCTCCGAGCAGCATAAAAGATGTCAGCGAGTTACAGAATGGCATTTTCACTACGATACTGCAGCACATAATCAGAGACAAAGATGATGGTGACAACTGTCCTTTAGCTAGTATAAAGGGGACAAACAAATACAATCAATAGTAGTTAGACCCACTAATAAGTTCTGGGTTGGAAGCACAAAATGATGGACAATTACAAAGCTCGATAATGCTGATAAACATCTGGTGACTAGAATGGACATGGAAGCCGGGTGAAGATCTGGTGGTCTCTGTTGTCATGGCACCGAGGACGAATTTGGTGCAGGGTGGAGGCCATGTGGTCCCATTCTTCTGCTTGTCTGTCCCATTCTCCCGCTTATCTCTGTGGTCATCTGCTTCTCGTAGAAGTTACCCAGGAAGTTACAAATGTTTTGTGCAACTGCTAAAGGCTGACCACAAGAAGCAATGGCTTGACCACAGTCCCACCCCCTCACTTTGCACAATAGTAGGTAACAAGGTATGATATTATCCCTGTTTCAATCCTAACCAGGGGACAAGAATTCAACACCAGATCGATGGGTTTGTCCTCCTTGCCCTCCCCAGAAGGGACGCCTTTTGGTAAGATTTGTGAGCTCAGCTACGCCAAGTGCTTTCCTGGCAGATTAAGCTCATTATTACAATTGTATTTCAGAGCTGTAGATCCAGCCTGCAGCTTAGTGCATTTATTGCTGGCAACCTTAAAGAATCTGCATGTGTTGCAGATGAATAAACTGCACTATTTATGTACCGACTGCTTCTTTTGAATGCAGCCAGACCTCAGCAGACAGGCTCTTTGTACATCTGGTGTCACACCTATAGTCAAGGCAGTAACTGGCCTGCCTATTAAGAGATAAATCCAGCCATCCCCAGTCCCTCTAATCTTTGAGGAACAGCTAGAACGCAGGGCATTCACCTCTTACCAAGTCTATCCATCACTACAGGCAACACTGTTATATCACAGTAACACTGGAAAGGTATTTGGCTGCTTCCTTACAGGTCAGGGGGTTCAGTCTGTACTCAATTTCAAGTCTGATGTATTGCACTTTAGAGCTGAAAAGCCAAACGCCCCGTTTAGATACTGCTTCTGAATTACTACAGGCATGACAAGTTAGATACACAGAATATAATTAGAGGTAATCACAATCGTAAAGAAGCAGCAAATAAACTGTATTAATACTTCATTTATATCATTACTGGAGCATCCAAATAAAGTACCATAAAAGGACGAAGGTGGTGCCTCCATCCTTAAAGTACCAGCTGAATGCAGGGTGGAGCCAGGTGGGGGTCAGTGTGTTCTCCCAAGGAACAAGCAATAGGACAAGAGGAACCAGTCTCAAGTTGCACCAGGGGAGGTTTAGGTTGGATGTGAGGAACAATTTCTTCCCCTCCACGGTTGTCCATTGCTGGCCCAGGCTGCCCAGGGCAGTGGTGGAGTCCCCATGATCCCTGGAGGGCTTCCAAAGGCATGGAGCTGTGGTGCTGAGGGACATGGGTTAGTGGTGCCCTGGCTGTGCTGGGTTAACGGTTGGACTCGATGACCTGAAAGGTCTCTTCCAACCAAAACAACGCTGCGATTCTCTGGCTCCACGATACACCCAGACTGGCAGTAGTACAGTACTACACACACTAACTACCAAGCTGCAGTGTCAGTGGCTACCTCTGCAGATTTAGTCAAAAACCATTTTTAAATACAGGTCTAAAATTAACCCAGAGCTACTGAGTTAATAAAAATAGTCACACTACTGTAGCTTGCCTCCCACCTATCATCTTCTAAATACAGGATCCGTGCACGATGCCCTGGGGCCTGCAGGACCAGTCTGTTCAGCACCGCTTCCAGAGGAAGTGCAGAGATAAAACACAGACGGGATCAAACACGTAAACAGCTTCAGCCATCAGAAAAATGCAAACAAGCAGCAAGACATTCCAAACAGAGCTTCAGCATGTTAGAATTTGTATTTATACCAATATGTTACACACTCTAGTGAGCTTCACTTAAAAGATACTGAAGTCATGGATTTCTACACCATGCTTTTTGGATATCGTCACCTACAAAGAGAACACAGTTCAGGAAAAATACTCTGATTTATGGGCTATTTAGATGGCTACAGGCAGATGTCACAGAGACTTTCAGAAGCTTTGCTCTAGATTTTTAGGTACCCAAGTTGCTTTGTAGGCCATGCCCTGTTGCTAGCATCACTTTTATTATTGCCACTATTAGAGGTCATCGCATCTGTGGTGATGCAACAGAGAGTCCTGGCATTTCTTACATCTCAATCACAAGAGAAGCATTGACTATTTTATATCACCAAATACTTCTAGTTGGAAGAAAAAGTATTAGTCAGGAAATTTGGAGTGCAGGTACCTCTTGTCAGGAAGAGCCGGTTTAAGACAGATAAATGACAGGCAAGCAAAAGAACCTGCTGCTGCCTTCAAACAGTTGGGACTTTAGGGCTGTAGTGTCCATATACATTTCTCCATAGGGGATGACTCCAGCCAGCACCACAAACTCCTCTCTACAGCTCCCTGAAGGGAGGTTGTAGTCAGGTGGGTGCTGGTCTCTTCTCCCAGGTAACCGGGGATAGGACAAGAGGAAATGGGCTGAAGCTGCACCAGGGGAGGTTTAGGTTGGATATTAGGAAAAGTTTTTTTACTGAGAGAGTGGTGAGGCCTCGGAACAGGCTGCCCGGGGAGGGGGTGGAATCACCATCCCTGGAGGAGTTCAAAGAACGTCCAGACGTGGCACTTCAGGACATGGTTGAGTGGTCATGATAATGTTTAATAGACAGTTGGACTTGACGTCTTGAAGGTCGTTTCCAGCCTTAACGATTCTAAGATTCTCTGTAGCAATGTCCTCAACCAGACAGGAACCACAGAGCTCACATTCACTGCTGGTGAGATCTCTTGAAGCGAGCAAAGCTGCCACTTCTGAGGAAAGCAGACCCCGAGCATTCAGACTGCCTTCCACCTGTCCAGGATCTCAGCACAGTGTATGTGGTACCACTGAACAGCCCCAGTCCCAGGTTGAGCTCACTGTGTCCACTGACAGCACTTTTGCTGTGCTGCGGTAGCACAGCTAGAAATGCGAAACAGCCTCTGGAAAAGTCTGAGTAGCTTTGTCCTGTTGCAGTCGTAGTTTAAACGTTAACATTTAATGTAAGGAAAAACTATTTCTGTCACTCAGAACAGCAAGAGTAAGATTTCATTAGGAGACTCCCCAGAAACAGATCCAAATTCTGCCACTGAAGGGAACACAGCAAAGACAGGAGTGAGTTGTACCTCTGGCATAGCTGGGAAGACACTGCCTGGAAAACAAGGTCTAGGGCAGGAAGAGATTTGCTTTAATCCCCCACAGACATCCTCCAGTCTGTGCAGATGAACAGCTAGAGATGAAGTAGACTTGACGTTGGCCAGCGCAGGTGTGATGTACTACTCAGAATACTACTCAGAATCTCATTTGCACATCTTTAAAGGGCATAGGATTGCTCTACAGTCTTTTCGTGCATTTGAAAACTTCTTGACTATTACGCTAAAAAGCTCAAAAAATCTTGCCAGTTTGGAGGTTTTGGGCTGATTTCTAAACCAGTAAAATCTAGCCTTTCAGGATTCTGGTTTTGTTTGCTTTGTCCCATCCCCCCCAACTGCTGAACATCAGTTACAGAGGCAAAGAATTACACAAAAAAACCTGATACTTCTCTTTGCTCAAAGGCAAGCAGGATTCAAGAGACAGAAGCGTCGCTGCAGATCTTCAAGCAGGTCCCCAGTAGCCTAGTGTACGGGAAGAGCCATTTTACTTGCCTGCCCATGATGGAGGATATCCAAAAGGGGACAGCAATCCACATACCAAAGACACTGAGGAGCCAAAGCTCCCATAAGGTCATTCATTCATCACAAGCAGGAGGAACTAAAACTAAACCCACTGTTCCTGAAGCTACAAGGAGTTCTTGCAACCTGTGCCTGGATGGACATGGGAGTACGGGTAAGGAGAGTAAAAGACACTGAGCCAAAGTCTCTAGCAGAATTTGAAGCCAAACTCTGGCCCATACCAGAGGTACTGTTAAGATCAGCATGGAAACCTGAGGCCACCAGAAGGAAAACAAAGGCTCCTAAAAGTAAAGGACCTATCATCAAAGATGAACCATCTACAGATGCAAGACAGCCTCACCTCAGGCAAGTGAGCCCAAAGTCCTGGCACCCAAGGAAGAAAAAGCAGCATGACTGGGAGAGCTGACAGAAAGTTGGAGAACTAGCAGGATTACACTTCCGTGCGACCTACATAATGGTGCAACAGCCGGTACCAGGGGAAATCTAGCAGAGGCAACAGGGGTCCTTGGAGAACAATCAACTTCTTGGCAGATGGGACGAAATGCACAGTGCTGCGTAAATCTCCTTTAAAGTCCAGAGCAGATGACCATAAAGGTGTTTTGGAATCAGGAAGCTCTTCTGAAAGTTCAGTTCTGACAGGCAAAGAAAACCTGGGGATGATGAGGCCTCTTCTGTTTTGTTGTTTGGGTTTTTTTATAAACAACCTCCAGGTCCATTCAAATGAGAATGAATTCCACAGAGCCAACAGCAAACCTTGACTGAACCTCAAGGGAAACTGCCAAGATGACAAAGATGAAAACATGAAGGGAACAGTATTCTTGAGACACCCCAGGGATAAGTCGCCTTTTCAGGATGGCTGATAACCCACAACCCCAGAGCAAGCCAGAGAGCAGGGATTCACTTCATCTTGCTAAGGCCTTCCAAGAGGAACTGAAGACCACACAACACACTGCAGCAGGGAACCACAACTAAACCAAAGAGGTACTGGTAGGGCAAGACGTTTATGATCTTGACTGCTCACAGCACACAAGTACCCACGCTTGCCCATATTCCGAATACGAGCTGGCACTTGGAGAACATACTCTTTATGTACAGCATGAACTTACACAGGCTTAGAACCCCCGACGCTGCAGGTGAGCTAAGCTCCATGTTACGATACAAGCACAGGCAGTTCTACACTGACTGTAACATCCCATTTCTCCATAACACAGGGCCTGTGGCCATCATCATCAAGCACAGTTCTGAAGAATAGAATATATTATCTAACCTAATTTTAAATAATTAATGCTTGTTGACTGGTTCTTCAACACTCACTACACAACCACTACTCACTACACAGCTACTAACTTTAAAAAAAAAAACCAAACCACTGTTATAATTTGTTTCTAACGCATTTTAAGGTACCAAGGTACATGAGCTATGTGCAGGGTTCCTCCTTCCCCTGCAGCTGAGCCTTAAGGAACTCATGTGGGTGAAAGTCCTGATGAATCAAAGCCACAGGAAACCAAACTCCAGAGCCACTTTCACTCAACCACTGTTATTTTTACCAGTCCTATACTGCTAGAAAGCATACATGCTACTTCCTTCCTAACCCTCGTATATACATTTCATCAGTTTAGCCCACTAAATCATATTCATTACTAAAAATAAACAGCTAGTTTGAAGCCTGAACCCTCCAAATTTTGAAAACTCTTCATATTTACTCCAACTGCACCAAAGAGCTGTGGGCAAAGTGGAAATAAAGCCTGGAGACACATGTTGGCTTGTCATAACAGAGACAGACACAGCCGAGGAATGCTTAGTAACTACACTTCTGTTTCCATACTTAAAAGAACACTGTTTTCAAAGTGGATATTGTTTAATCTCGTCAGCCTGACAGTACAAAAACACTGCCCAAGAATTGAGTATCTTATAATTGGAATAAAGCAAAGGATCTGGATTATCAGAACAGAAGACTTAGGGAATCAGAGAATCATTAAGGTTGGAAATGACCTTTAAGATCATCAAATCCAACTGTCTACTAAATATTACCATAAACACATGCACATATCTACAGAAGCCATGGCTGATGCAGTCGATCGCAAGCATGGATGAGCAACCAGCGCTTCCCATGGTACAGAACCAGAGTGTATTTTCCTTAGGGTAAATATAGTTATGCACACAGAAAGTCACTGCCCAAGTGAGTAGGACAGTGGCAAAAATCCAGTGGCAAAGCCCCACCACTAACAAATGACCTTGAGACAAAACCTCCAGGAGAATTTTAGCTTAGCAGCAGCAGAATTTTCAGAAGCAAACATTTTTGTTACAGATAAAACACAGTCACTTTCCAAACAGTACTTAATTAGTCCAGCCAGACTGATTCTTTTCTCATACCTGCTCTTGACCTGCATCTTCTCCCTATCCCTAGGTGGGTACACTTTGCTAGTGGTTTAGCAGTGGCCATCAACACCACCTTCCTAAGCGAGGAACAAAAAAGTTCCACTGTTTTACTCAAAAAATGAAATTCAACAAACCCCACATCCTGAAGGAGTACAAAAGTAATGCAGATGTAATTTTAAGTCACTATGGTATGGATACGTATTTCTGTCTAGGAAACAACAGTGATATAAAAAAAGCTAGATAAAAAAAAAAAATATTTTGTCAAAAAAATGTGCATCTGCTTTAATAAGGCATGAAGTGACCTGAAGAAGCAGGACCATCTCAGCTGACAGAAGTAGTCCACTACCTGTTCAATGTCCTGCCCAACCTTCAGGAGTAGGAAGAAAGACTTGGAGAAAGGGATACAAAGAACAATTAACGTGCACTAAGACACACAAGATGCGTGGTGAGGGTGGACAGTCTAATGCTTCTTACTGTACTAGTTTGTCACAGATCTAAGAAAAAAAAAATTGAACATTTCCAGCCACAGTTGAAATAATATTCCAAACGAGACCACCCTTACTGATCATTTTTATGTTCTTGAACAGCTGGTTTTGCCATAGTCAGTGCAGTTATAGCACATAGCCTATGTAATTACAGCATATAGCCACGATATACAGAGCTACGCTCCCCGAAGTTATTAGTATTACGCAATACAGGTTAAGCAGCTTGTGAAATACAAACCCACAACATTGAAACTTACAGTATTTAACAAAATCCTTCTGAAAATCTTTCCTAGAATTGACAAAGGCTCTTCCTCTCTCAGTTCCAACTACAAACACATCTGTTTCATACACAGCAATACAGGCAACTTCTGCCTTGGACTTGGCAAGTTCTTTACACTAAAAAAAAAAAAAAAAGAAAAAGAAAAAGAAAAATCTTATTACCATCATTAAGAGTACAGTTAACAGAAGTGCCTGTGGTAACACATAAACCAGTTACTGCTTCTGCTGCCAACATCCACCCTTTAGAACATCCCGTGAGTATCAAAACATCAGCCATTAGCAAAGGGTAATTTATACATCAGGAGCGCTTTTCATCAGGAATCTTAAAAGTATTGTAGATGCCTTAGTGAAATTAAGGCCTTGTCTAGACTCAGAGTTCGTACTCGTTTTAAATACAATGATTTATGACATTAACCCCTGTGAATTTATCACTTCCCTGTTAAGAGACCCATGTAGAGTGTCTTACTCCAGCTCTCAAGAGAGCGTTCAGGAGTTTTGTTCGCTTGCAGCACACTCCTCACACCCAGTGTTCTGTTCAGAAAGGTGTGGTCACAGGCAGGACGGGTGTCTGGGCTCTGCCCTGTCCTGCCACCTGTGCTCAGGTGAACTCCTCCTGAGTGGAAGGACTGCACCTTCCCTGGGAACACCTACGTGTGTTCTGCTGGGAGGGATTTCTGGCAGGAAGGCTGAGGCACGAGAAGAGAGCAAAGATCCTAAGAAATTAGTGAGATCATCAAGAAGTGATCACAAAAAGTCAGTTTTTCCTAGGAAATCAGATCAGAGTTTGCTGCAACCTATGAAGACACCAACTGCAGCATGAGAGGAATAAGTTACCACAAGGCCTTTAGAAACCAAACATACCCATTGGGGAAAAAAGGCTTGTGACTGCAAGTGCAAATTGAGCACTTATCTTATGACCAGCCCATTCAAAGTTTTATTGCTCAAAAGAAATCTTTTGTTCTTGCTTATCAATTAAGGAAACAATTTTAAAGAGCCAAATCTTTGTCAGTGCCTCAACTTTAAAGGAAAGGGACAGACACTTCCATTAAATAACTTCTGCAAAACATAGGCCAACTTAAAAAGAAGTATTTTCTGAACAGGTTTTGTTGAATTGGTGCAGCAGCTGAGGACAAGGCATTAAGCCTCCAGACCATTTACTCACTCTATATTACAATGACAAAGACCAGAACACACTCTTGCCTTTCAACCACGCTCTACTGGAGCAATCAAGAAGTATTTCCTGTTTCTTTGTTTGGCAAAATAATTTCTAGACCAACCACACCACAACAAGAAACAAGATGATTGTTAAGATGACTGTCAGCATGATTTTCCACGAGCAAAAAGACAGGGTTACAGCTGGTTGGACAGCAGGCAATAAGGCAAATATAGAATATTACACCTTTCCTGCTCCCCAGTGAAGGCAATATATTGGTGTAATCCTGCACACGCAAAGACAGAGTTATGATGCAGCTGCTTAATGTCACTACTAACCATTGACTCCAGTGCTGACATGAGGAATGTAACCACCATTCTGCTTTCAGAGGAGTCCTCGTCATGGGTGGATATTGCTGGTGTGGTGGTTTGGGCCATTTTCCTCCTATAAAAGAAAATTAGAAAGCTGTTCAGATAAACACAAAGGTGCAAGAAAATGAAAACCTCTCATACAAGCAAAGAAAATAAAAACCAAAACATATTTAAAAACCCAGAACACACCCCCACCACACACAAACAGACAAACACAGGTAAACCAACAGGAGGAAGAGCTCCCTCTTCTACTCATTCATCCAAAGCTGGAGTTACAACATTCAAAAGTTAAAATGTTGTGCCATGACTAGATCATAAACCTTTGTGCCTTGAAAGATGCGTATTAATCGATTAGCTGAATTTACATCAGTTTTTCTTCCTAAGCATGTTTGCAATTCCAGCAGTCTAGATAAACGCAGCAAAACCCACTGGCATTAACGTACAGTGATGGCAAATCGTATTTATGACACAAGGATTAGAACAATCCTTCCTGTAATCATCGTGGCCTAGGTCAGAACGATCCACTGCCACCCTGCCCCAAAATCACGGCCTCAGAAATAATCAGTAACCAGAATGTGACATTTTTATTCATATATTCTTCAGCCGTAGGATTAACTCCAAAGCTAAGTAGTCCCAATTAAGGTGCTAAAATTAAAACCTGAATTTCAGCAGTGACACAAAAAAAAACCCCAACAACCCCCAAGATTTAAACCTATTTTCTGTATGTCATTCAGGAGACTTTCAACTTAGTTAAGACATAAGTAATAACCAGGACTTGTTTATGCTTCTGCTGGCAGAATTGTCTACCCAGGAATGAATATATTGGAAATAAAGTTACAGCAGCTGCTAAGAGTACACTTTTCTATGGGAGTGTTGCAACTTCCTACGATTACAAGCATCTAAAGCAATAAACTGACATGCCTGGAGGAGAAGAGAACTGGCTGAGATTTAGCTCCTACAACTTCAGGCACAAGTCTTGAGAAAAATCACCTCAAAAGTCAAGATAGCTCAGATGAACGAGACATTTCACAGCAGCTCGGTGGGACAGCTGCCCCTGTAGAACCTGGGCACAACGTGGCTCAAGTTTTCAAAGGTGACACATCTCCAATTGGATGTGGAGACAACTCGGAGCAGCACAAATAACCACTGTCAGTCACAATACACTCTCACGCTGGAAAAAAATGGCACTGCCTTCTTTTGATAGGACTCAGGGAACTTCAGACTACAAATTGGAGGAAAAAATAAATTAAAAAAAAAAAAAAAAAAAGCTAGCAACACTGCAAGCTCACAACAGACATCCAGCAGCCTGCTGGCTCTGCAGACACAGGCTGGCAAGGTTTAAAGAGCTTTACAACATGCAGGCAAACGGGTCCTTCGACACGGCTGGAAAAGAAGCTAAACTTCAAGAGTGAATATGAAGGAATGCTGAATGCTGAATGCTGTTGATTGCTTCAGTGACCTAAGAGAGGGTCAGCTGGGGATGGGGAGGCAGAGGCTGATGGGGTTATCCTCCAGAGCAAGAGGGGCATCTGACTTACTGCTTGTGGAATATCAAAGGGAGGTGATGATGTGACATGAATAAATCAGTCTTCACCAAGCCATGATTTTTGATACCTGATAGAATTCTCAACCTCATCTTTGGAACTCCTGTAGGGTTGGGAAGATGACAGTGATTTTAAACACGATAGCTTTTAGACTTTTTAAAACAGTATCTTAACAATCCAATATTCAAGATGAAATAGAACAGCACTACACGTTTCCTCTTTCTCCCGCGTTTCTGCTCCCTGTCTGATGCAGTTGTTACCAGTTCCGCACCTCCTAAAGCCAGCAGTGGCACAAACATACACACCCACCCCCTTCTAGGTGAAAAATCACCCTGTGTAAAACAAGAGTAAACGTATTTTCTACTCTGCAGAGATACCTTGTCCAGACCAAAGGCTGCAGATGCACAAGCACATGACAGAAGTGCCAGCGCAGGCTGTCTCCATAGGCAGAGTTGCTCCTGTCCCTGGAAAGTGGTTTCTGATCCACAAGCACACAGTGAATCAAGTCAAGGAGCCCATCCAGGCAACAGGGAGAAGTGCTTCATTGGACCAGGTCTGGTTTGATCCACTGCACAGCCCCAAAGCAGCCATCCTGGCTCAATGGAGAGGACAGCACAGCCTCAGCTACTCTGATGCTGCATGTGAGGCCACAGCCTCAGCACATGGGAATTGCATTTGGATCGGCAGTTGGGTTAGGTTACCACTGGACTGCTCTTCAAATAACATTTGTAAGAGTCCTTCCAAAGTATAAAGTCATAGTGCCCTGTATTTTTAGGATACCCATTCTTTAACCAGTTTGCAAGAAGCCAGATCAGCTTTTAACGTAGACATCCCGTTGCACCATGGCAGCACTAGAGTATTTTTTCCTACTCACTTGACAGCAGGCCACACAAAGATTTTTATTTTTTTTTCCCCTCTCCACATTTCACCAGTTTTCTCCACTATTCTTATCTATACCACTGGGACAGTGTTTATTATTAGAAAGAACGGGCTATGGTTCAGTAGATCTAATGAACCTGGCTGCTTTTCCAAGATGTAGCACTTCGCGTGTGACAACACCATTGCCCAACGTGAATCCCCAGTGTAAACCCTTAGAACAGTGTAATACCTTACCCATTATCAACATGCTACATGAAAAGGCCAATTTAAAACCCATCCTTTCAACAATTACAAGCTGGCTGCCAGAGCACCACGTATGATAGATCTATTAATCTCAATCACATATTGCTAAAGAAAGAACTTCCGGATCGGTTAGTATTAGTTATAATTACCTATAAATCCTTCAGTTTAACTGTGCCAAGATAAGCCTTTGCCCAAGTAAAGGCCTCTAACAATGAACAAAGCCTTGCAGGATATACACTGATAGGGTCCTGAGGCTGCAGCACATTCAGCCACTCCTGCCTGTGGTTTAGCCCCAGTTGGTGACTCAGTCCCTCCCAGCTGCTCACTCACTCCCCAGGGTGGGATGGGGGGGAATCAGAAAGGTGAAAGGTGAGAAAACTTGTGAGTTGTGATATAGACAGTTTAATAGGTAAAGCAAAAGATGTGCGCACAAGGAAAGCAAAACAAGGATTCCTCCACCCCCTCCCACGGCAGGCGGGTGTTGGGCCATCCCCAGGACGGCCGGGCTCCACCACGCGTAACGGTGACTTGGGGAGACAAACACCATCACTCCAAACATCCCCCCCCTTCCTCATCCTTCCTCAGCTTTATATGCTGAGCACGATGTCACATGGTCTGGAATATCCCTTTGGTCCGTTGGGCTCAGCTGTCCCAGCTCTGTCCCCTCCCAGCTGCTTGTGCACCCCCCAGTCTGCTCACTGGTGGGGTGAGGTGAGGAGCAGAAAAGGCCTTGACTCTGTGTGAGCAGTAACTGCTCAGTGGTAACAAAAACATCCCTGGAGTTATCAACACTGTTTCCAGCACAAATCCAAAACACAGCCGCACACCAGCTCCTATGATGACAATTAAATCTCTTGGCCAAACTGGGCACGCTGCATCAGTAAATAGTCCAAATATACTTTCTGGGAAATAGGACTATTGGAAATGTGACTTTCTTGCAGTGACGGCTTTCTTTGAAACTGCTTTTCCAAATTACATTTATCTCCTTGTCAAACTTGCATGCTAAAGACAGGTCTTGGTCATCTCAGTAAGCACCTTAGGGCTGGGACCATCCCTGCCAATGCAGGTCTGTAAAGCTCCTTACCCCACTTGACGGCAGTACAACAAAAAAACCCACAAGTGCAAGTGTCTGGAAATAAGATATCAGGGGAGCCAAAGAGATATCAGAATAGAAAGCTGATCAAACACAGTAACAATGCAATCACCAGCCCGGGTCTTTGTTACAGGGCCACCACTTTGTGTGGGGCAGGTACACAGCACTCCGTTTGTGAGAAAAGGGAGCTGCTCTCTGTACCTGTGCACAATTTTGTAAATATCCAATGTCAGAAAACAAGGACATTCAGTCCCTGGCATCACCACAAAGCTGCCTCATACAGGCCAGCAAGAAGTTCGTATAGTGCAGGATGTGGGAAAGAAGAAATGTTTGGCTTATACACTCATAAATAACATAATAAAAATTCAAATGCATTTTAAATCTCTCCTACAGGGTGTGAAGCTGTGGCAGGGAGCCATTCTGCTATCTGAACCATGTTTCAGTGAGGCGTCTAACAAGGAAAACATGGGACCTGTACTCGTACTGGGTCTGGGTCTGCAGCTTCCCCCCCTCTAAGAGAAACCAAGCAAGCCCAAGGTACAAGGGAGAGGACTCAAGTCCTGTGTGCTGGCCACCCAACAAAAGTCTAGGATGTCATGCAGAAGCTGCCAGAAGGATTGAGTGTACCTTTAAAATAAATGCCTGTCACAAGGAAAACAACTGCAAAACAAAATGCCTTCACCAACCAACCTTCCTGCCTGCCCTGGCCACGCAGCCATCCATCAGCCACCTTCACCGAGATACACCCTGTGCGCTTTAGGTGGCCACAGGGGCCCGTTCAAGTGATAGTTGGCCATGAAGTAAAGCCTCATGAATGATCAAACGCATTGTGTGCTACTGGCACACAATGACGACCCCTCCCTGTCCCCCCTCAAATATTAAGTTACATAACGCAGCTTATTTTATCTCAGTACCACCCTGACTCCTGCAGCTCCTCGGTTCTATTTTTTTCTCCTGCTCACTATCTCCTCGCACACCCCCCTGGCAAACACGGAGCAAACACGAGCTTCGCAGCACTGTACACAGCGGCACCGCAGCTCGGAGGAGGAAGGCATGGTGAAAAGATCAGTCACTCTGCTACAAAGAGATGCAAATTATGTCTCTCCCTATGCTGAGACAGGACAAGCCTCCTGTGACTGCAGTACAAAACCTCCTGGAAGAAGGAAATGTGAAGATCAAGGTCAGGATGAAGAAGGTAAGTGTTACAGAAGGGAGAAGGTTCCTCCGGCAGCTCCAAAGGCCCCCTAAAAAAATCCCACACATGTACGATGCACACAGGCGTCCACTGGCTGGCTGAGATCCTGCTGCTGGTGAGAAGAGCAGAGGAGCCAGCCCAGCACGTGGCACTTACAGAAGCTGAACACTGGGCAGCCCCATGAACTATGCTTAAAAGTTTATCTGCGAGGATCAGCTTGGGACCTCTTCAAAAAGGAGTTCACAGAAGTCACTCGCTGCGAGCACAGCCGATCTTTCCTAATGCAAAGGTGCGCAGACGTTGATCCATCCAAGCTCCAGCCAATATAACAGGAGCAGTTATTATTCTTCAACCTCACAGGCTCAAAACTTGCAAGGATGGCTATTTCAAAGGCAAAAGAGATCATCTTTCTCCTTCACTGACTTCTTGTTTTAGTTCCTTCTGCTCAACCAGGGTCTGGCACTGCTCTTCTAGGAAGAGTTTCCAATAGATGCCCTTTGTTACTGAGTCTAATTATTGCTCAACATTTTGACCCATACCAAGAGGTCACATCCCTGCAGTCTCCCATGCAGAAAATTCCAGGCCTTGTCAAAACTTGGATTAAAACAAGAAATAAAATCTCTCCACATTCAGATGTCACATAAATTTTCCGAGTACTGTCATTTATACAGCCATGAGAATTCAACTGAAACACGAGAGCCACATGTTCATGATTCCTATCTCCGAGTCAATTAATCAATACCTCTCTGGTGTCCAAAGCCTCCATATCACTTTTCTTTAGGAACATCACACCCAGAGTTTACATCAAGGTCTCCTGAGCAGTGGGGAAGGGGGTAGGATAGAGCTTGAGACAAGGGCATGGGAGCACATTCAGGTGAATGATCTCCATAAAGCTGGAGAGAGCAGGAGCTGCTGAGGTACCACAGCTTTGGAGCAAACCACTGCCCTCCTTCAGCCTCCTGCACAATACTGGGCCATCATTCGTTGCAACACAGTTACGAAAGCAGGTTCTCTTTTCTCTGCATCTCTACCTAGAATAACAGGACTATGCAAGGCCAAACAGAAACCAAAAATAAATAATAGGTTCAGCCTTGTTTGCAGACAAATCCAAACTGAAAGCCTGGATACTAACCAGAGAAAGAAAGATACATTGAGTACTTTCAAATAAAACTCACCTTTCAAAGAGAGTCTTCCTATTTCTCAGGGCTCAGCCTCCTGAGGTTTTTGGCTATCTGGGTATGTTGGTGCTGAAAATGGAATGTCCAGCCCACACCTACGCCACGCAGGTGTTCTGCACCTTAACTACTCTTAATGAAATGCTGCTGGCCTTTTCACAGCTATTTCTATTCAGAGTTTGTGGTAACACCACTCCTAAAATAGCTGGCCAGCTTTGAGAGGTCTCTGGGTGGTGTTTTCTCCGATTCTACCTGGCTTCTGTGCAGCACTCACCTCACACACCCAGGATAAAAGCAACCAAGCAGAATCCAGAAGAACCCAGCCAGCAGAGTCAGCTTTCTGCACATCTTTTACGCTCATATTCCACACAACAATAATCAAAAAAAGATCCTTTACCGTAGTAACCTTGAGAAGCAACTCCAGCAAGCCCCACTACCTCACATTCTTTCCAGTTGGCCTGTGGCAAGACTCTGCCTGTTTGAACAGATGCCATCAGCACTTGTTCGTGTTGTGCTGTGTTGGGTTTTTCTCTACTTATTCCACTCTGCCGCTTAAAAGAACAAACGGGCTTTTACAACCTGAATGCTCACCTGTGGCAAAAGGTGGCTAAAAGTAAAACCTGAACAGTTTTGCATCCAGATCCCAAAGCACAGGTCTACAGTGAAACGTTGCCTCCAACACAAGTGACACTACACAACTGTATTTGCCCAGTCAGTATCAGCCGTTAGACCGGCGCTAAGAGGAGATGCTGAACAAAGCTGCCCGTGACTGGGAACGTCTCTCCAAAGTTGCTCTTCAGAAGCACAACCCCAAACCCTTGGCCGAGAGTCACCTGAGAAGCACCGTACAGGCTCAAAACAGAATCAATCCCATGAAATCCAATCTGAGCCTACCCTTCAGTTGCTAATACAGACACTCATCAAGCTCTTAAAAAAAAAAACCAAACAAAAGGCAATTTCCATATCTGTTCTTTAGCTCTCCAGCTTTCAACTGTCAAACATATATGACACTATTTGAGATTCCACTTCTAATAAAATTCAGCATCGCCAATCTGGTTCACTGTCACCGATCTCGTGACACGAGCTCCTCTTAAAACTCCAGCTTATAAATAAACCATATGAAGCACAAGGATACGTATTTGAGGCACCTGAACAGAAAGAGAAAGGTAAACATGATACCCGTGTAACTAAGAAGGCCCTGACTAGAACATACATAAGAATAGCACTTCAATTTCAAAAATGAATCGGGATTTTTTAATTAATTCCATTGTTTTGATGATGAATTCGTAGTTCACCGAGTGAAAAATGTTTAAAACCATCTACATTGCACTTTTTTAAATTCTAGATTCCAGCAGTGAGGATAGCCACAGGCATGAGCAGGCTGTAAAAGCTCCCCGCTACAAAGCTCGTGAGCGGACAGTACTTTGATTTTATTATCTTTCACTATAAGTTTTATGTATCATGTTGAAAAAGTCTTAAGGAATATCGTAAGCAGTTACAGAAAGTGAGTATCTCTGTAAATCATTTAAGGAATTGTAATCTTACCATATCAATATCAAGTGCTTAAGATCATTCAGAGATGGACAAAAAAGTTGTTCTTAAGCATGCTCTACAGAACTTAGCTGCTTTTAAAAGAGTTTTCTGGTTTTATCACCTTTGCATCTCACAAGCCTGTCTTCAGAAGACTCACTTGACTTTTCTTCTGCCAAACTTTGAAAAAGTTAGTTAGTAAATCTTGGAAGCAAACAAATCTTGCAATTACACCACCACAGAACGGGTTACAGCCAGAGGAGAGAGCTGGGGAATAGCCCTCCAATCCCTACTCACAACTTGCATTCCCAATTTATCAAGTGACTTAATCACATACCTAGCTAATAAATTTTAAATGGAGTGACTCATGCCCTTGAAGTTAGGCATGCCCTAAAGCAGCCTGATGAACCAAGGATATTTGGAACCATGGAGAAAAACAACCCATCTAATGGAAACTGAGTTTTAGAAAAGCACACCTTCCAGTTAAGGCCATCGGAGAGACATCCCCGACCTCTCTGGTCCCTGCAGTGTCCTGGGGAGCGCTGCATTTCCCAGTGCACACCTCAGTCATTACTGGCTAGGCCAGCAGCAGGAATTTTAGATAAAAGTTTAACAACTACTTTGATCAGAAGTGAACTATGATTCCTTTTAGCTTTGTCCATCCTGCATTACATGAGCGATCCCAAGAGTTGATGGGCCTTGGTTGTATTGAAGTAACATTTGATGAGGAAGAAATAATCTTTTTCTTCCCAAACTGCCCAGAAAGGAGGTTGCCCTTACTTATGGGGGCACCTCTGCAGAACAGCCACAGGCTTTCCCACTGCAACAATGTACTAATGCTCCCAAGTTTCCTGACATAGTTTCACCCTCTCTTATCAAATTAAGGCAAGAGAGAGTATGAAGAAAGAGACACAGAGAAATTAAACAACTTAATTACCTAGAAGACTGTGGATAATCAAAGCAAGTCACAGGACTGAAACAGGACAAATCTATACTGACTTTCATATAAACGATAACTATCCACAGCATACCCCTAATTACCAAAAGTACTCAGCTACAGCCTGAATTGTAACTGCTTAATTAGACCCAGTGAGGACAAACAGACAGAGAACTGCGCCCACACAGACAAAGCTATGGAGTTTGGAGGTTAGCTCCTAGTGCTTTGTTGTCATCACACTATGAAAAACAAATTCAGATCTTGGGGACTTACCAAAACCTTCCATGAACTTAAAAATTTTTCCTCGCTTTTCTCTTTTCTGAAAGATTAAGTCTAATGTTTTCTTACTGAGAGGATGCAAGAAGGAAGTAATTAGCCTTCCTATCAAGCTTCAAAACAAAGCCCTAAATCATATGATGCTCTAGTGTCAGCAAAAGGAAATGAACATTAAATGAAAAAAATTGCTTTATGGATGAAAACACGGTAAAAATCATGGAAAAAAGTTATCAGTGTACAGTGGAGCTCTAGAGCCTCCATTAGTTTTCGGGCAGGCTTCAGTCAAAATACTAAAAGCACCAAGAGCACAACTTCGTCAGCACTGGGCTACGCTGAAGTGTATCTTAAGGTGCATGTCTAATGCTGCACTAGGAGAAGCAGAGCAAAGGCTTTTTTCCTAGTCCTTTTTCTAACGCCCATTTTGTCCAGGACGAGCCCTCACGTTCTACTGGGGTGGGGAGCACTCAGGGCTGCCACCCTCTCTGCAAAGGAGAGGGAAGAAAACAGGAAGCTCACATCTACTCCTGACTCCTCTGGACAAGCACACCATCCCACTTACCCCCAAATTTCCCATACTTTCCCCACAGGGGCTACTGGTGCCCTCAGGCAGAACAGCAGCAAACAGGTTCCTGCCCAGAGCCTTCCCCTTCAAGGCAGGAGGGATCTAGCAACTGACAGAGGGATTGAGCACCGACAGAAAAGCAAGAGACTCCTACACCTCAAGGACAGGGAAATATGTTTAGATAAATATTAGAACAAAACCAGGGGAATCTCATTAAAGAACGAGAGCCTGCTGCACACACAAGGGCTCCAAAGCACAACTGCAAGGTGACTACAGGAGCAGGAGGACACACAGGAGTAGTAGTATTATTATTAGGGGCAGACAGACCCAGCTGTAGTGCACCAGTCTCGGAGGCTCTCTGTGGATAGACCGCTTCCCCAGTGCCCTGGCACTGGCAGGAGCTCCACCCAGGGACACACCATGAGGACCAGGAGTCACAGCCCTGGTGGCAGCTCCAGTCCATGGCCTCATATGCAGTCAGAGACAATTAGATAAACCGTAAAGCTAGAGAGACACCAAAGATTTATATGTGTATTTAAAGGTACAGACATGTAGCTCCCAGCAAACTAAAAGTCATCTTCAAGCTTCTGACTACGGGCTACTGACTACAATTTTTTTGCACCACAGCCCCCCCAGGCTCCCAGAAATAACTTGCTGTACAAGTCAGGACAATATTTTCATTCACTGGGGAGAGAGGAAGGAAGGATGCTGTCCCAGCCTGAGGGGCACGTGAGGTAATAATTCTGCTCCTCTGCCTCTTATTTTACCTAAATAATTTATCCAGCAAGCCTGACCTTTTTAAAACCCTGTTCGTCAAATATATATAAGCACTGGGACAGAGCTGCCCCTTCACGGCAGAAGTGCCACTATGCTAACAAACATCTCCTAAGAGGAGAAAGGGGGGGGGGGAAGGAAAAAAAAAAAAATCACTACAAGGCTCCGTGTTTTCAGAACACAGTTTGCAAAGGGACCATACTTTCTCCAACACTTATCAAAAACTTAACCGACACAAAAATCAAGTGGTGTTTTTCTGAGCTGATCCCCCACTGAAAAGCCTGCTAACAGATTTTTGCCAACAGCTCTGTAGATTAATCCACCTCTGTCCCCACACCAGGAAAATAAAGCCTCAGACAAACCAGCAGAGCAAGACGCTGCACTCGGCAGATACCAGAACTGCACATGCTACAAAACACAGCACAATCAAATGCGAAGGTAAGGGTTTAGGACGTGATAGTGTCCTTTTTGTTGTGCCCTTTTACCTTATAAAATACTCCAGAAATTAACTCCTAGCCCAGAATGTTTTGAGCTCCATTTCTTTTTAAGACTGCAGCTCAGATTATCTTAAAGCGAAAGTACCAAACAAAAACAAGCATTCCCCTTCACCTTTGCAAATGGATGGGAAATTAATTTTAAATTAAAAAAATTAATCTGCAATAAAAGCAGAGCTCACTGTAGGTATCCACTTCCCACTGCCTGAATTTAT
Source organism: Ceryle rudis (assembly GCA_033439905.1). NCBI lineage: Eukaryota > Metazoa > Chordata > Aves > Coraciiformes > Cerylidae > Ceryle > Ceryle rudis. The sequence continues at coordinate 23,140 of JAAGNO010026408.1, forward strand.
CGATAGCCATAGGACTCCTCAATTTCTTGCTGAGCCAGTACAATAAAGAGAGAAAGAAGCACCAGCACTTACCCTGACATACAAAGCAATTGAGCGAGGTCCACGCTACAATGACCTTGCCATCTGGACTTGTGGCAAGCCCAGTGCAGAGGCATTTCCAGCATTATCCTCTATAATCACGTAAAAGTGTATTCTGATGAGAGGCCAAAAATCTCATGCTCTAAAGATCCAGCTGATAACAGCAATCAATCAATCCCCCTTTATGGATGCCAGGTCAACACATCACACAGTGCTGCCCACGCTACTGCCTCACAAACATTAACAAATTATCATACTTTCTGCATAAAGATGTTGATTTTCATTCCTGAGGGAGAGAAAAACATCAACTAAGAAGCTGCTCCTATGCCCCCAGTGAAAAAAAGAAAAAAAAAAAAGAGGACTTTATTGGGGGCTGCTCTATGTGCAGGATTAGGCCTGAATGATTTGCAAAGGGCTCTGCAATGAATTGGTTACTGAGCTAAGAATAGCAGCTGGGAATCCTGGTTCCTAGTTCTGTAGTCGCTAGACAGGCGCTGCCTGCTCAGCCCCTACAGCGCTGCCTTCTCCCATACTGGGCACTCAGGCACACAACTGGACTTTGATGTAGCAAGAGGACACACTGCCCTTGCGAGGCTTCACTGGGGAATCTCCCACCAACTATACATTGCAAGAGCCCTGTGCTGGAAACTATGAAACAGCTGTAGCTTCAGCTCCTACTTGAGCAGTACACGCCAGTGTTCTCAGTCTCCATCTTCATGCCAGGAATTCTGCAGGAATTTGCTTTCTGCAGAGTACAGAGAAAGAATTAAAAGATGAAGGGAAAAAATTATTTTGTGCATGAGGGAGGGAGGGAGAGAGAGAGAGAAAGAAAACCAAAGGCTTTGCAATTACATAGTTTAACCTTCTGCAAAACATAGGCTGAAAAAACTGATTTAGTAATCCCTGTATCAAGCCTGTCACTTCAAGGTCTTCTGCACAGCGTTCATCCTGCCCACTACTCTACCATCTGTATTGCAATGGCTTCCAGCCTGCACTGCGGCCTCTCACATGGACAGTCTCTGCCCAAAGAAGCTCACTTACCTGCATCAGACAAATAAATCCCATTGCTTCAGCGGCAAAGGCTTTAGCCAGCTGAGTGCAAGTGGCATTTCTTTGCAACCGCACTCTTTGGGAAGAGCCAAATACCACCACGGCCCGAGATGTAAAAGATAACGGACTCAAAAGGACATTCCCTCAACAACAGCGATACACACAACCCACTCCCACACACCCTGACATAACACGACTTTCCAGGGCTCGAGGGAGGAAAGCATAACAGCTATGATATGTTGAAACAAGTGATGTCACTTATTCCTTGTCTAGTACGACAGATTGACAGATTGTCACTGCGGAACTTGCAGACGATTTCAAAAGGTGGCAAGCTAAAGACAAACTGTCAGCAAAGGGACCAAAATCTTTTTCTGAAAATGAATAAACACAATCCAGGAGTCCCCAAGCACTCTGGACTCTCAAGCACGATCCAAGAGAACAAATCCAGATAGGAGCCCATAGAGAAGAGTCTGTGCATATTCTCTAACCACTAGAAACTGTTTTGATGACAGATGTCATTAGCTAAGGACCAACAATCCAAACCAAGAAAAACAGGCTAGTTATGGAAGAAAACAGCCAGAGGACATGACAGGGTTTTGAAAAAGCCAGCAGTGGAACAGCTAACCAAGACATCAGATCGTGCCACTGAAGCCACTCTCTGAACAATAACCCTTCCCAACTCTGGACACAGCCACGACATTCACTAGTTTGGTGACTCATAACTATATGTCACTGATATTCTACATGACATCAAGAAGGGAAGATGCTCCCAGCCTGTCATCTGCAGAAGGGGAAGGCTGCTACACACACACAAATGTTTCAGGAGGAGGCTCCATGTGGCCATCCAAATGAATGGGTAAAAACACTAGAAATGGCTTTACAGAGCTGGTTGCCTCCGCTCTGGCAACGTGCAAGCTGTATGGAAATATACTACTAGTTTCAAAGCAATGTTACATCTTGTGAAGGTTCACAGGCCAAGGTGAAGCAGTTTTAATAGATTTCCTGGGAAGCTACAGTGCCAGGCCACCCTCTCTGCAGGGAAGGGAGTTACCTTCATGGGAACCAGCTCACACAATGTCAAAGTAATAATTTTGCGCTCAGATGAATAAACGAGGGAGGAGGGAAAAATCTTTTAGATCAAATCACAGACAAGCTTTCTCCACAACAGAAATCCAAGTCGGTCACTGCTGACCTGTCCAAAGAGAAGCTGAAGCATAACTTACTGAATTTCTGTAAAGCAAGCTTGTTTCATCTGAGGCTGTAACAAGCAAAGCTACAACTGCTGTGGAGTTTTAGTTGGTGCATACGGCTTCATTCTAAAGCTGTGCGAGCAGTGGGCAGCATCTCCTACTGAAAGAACCATAAAGAACTGAACATAAGTTGTGCTAGAAAAAGAAAGTAACACTCAAATCTATCAACAGATAGGGACAAAGTCTGTCCCTTCCAATTACATTAATGTTAATGCAGCCGCTGCTTTCGACCGAACAACGATTTCTCCCGTTACACGGGCTTTGTTTGCTCATTCTGTACCAAAACCCATTCAACGTCGACCCATGCTCCTGTTAACGTCTTCCTCAAACCAGAGTATTGTTCTGACGGAAACGGGCCTGCATCACTGCCAGCTGTAATGCAACTGTACAAGGCATCTGGAAAAAGGACAAAAGGAGGTGCTGAATTGATAGACTTGAAGATAAAATGACTGGATATTTTCTCTGCAATTATTTGAGCACTAGTAAACTTCTGTCTTGTCTGCTCTAGACAAAAGTGGTGTAAAGAGGTCAGCACTACTGTGACCTGTACCCAGTCAGTGAAACACTCCACCTAACCTTACACAACAGATGTGTAGAGAAGATGTTCCCCTGAATTTCAGAAAACAAAGGTCAACACAAAACCCCCAAATTCACATGCAAGTTTTCCTAGACCCTTGGTTAAGTTCTAACACCCTTTCTTTCTTGCATCCTCCCTCTCCCAGCATGGCAGCCAGCCCACTATTGCCCAGCAGTGGGAGAGAGGTTCTGCAGCATCATGGGCCATTCTCAGTGCGAAGCACCACATTTTGCTCCCGAGAGCTGTAAACAAAACATCTATGAAAAAGACTACTGAGGGTGCAGACCCAGGCCTTAAATGGAAACAAAACATTTCTGTCTGGCCAGACTCCCAGGCAAAGGTAGTCCTGTGCTAGTTACACTCTTAAGCAGCATTTTCATGCCCAAGGAGCAAAATAATTTCTTCTTAAACCTCTCCATCAAGAGTCTGGTGAACAGCCATTCCTTGAAACAATGGCACAGAGCCATCGGGGGGGGTTTCTTCAACAAACTAGCACTGAATGCAATCCAGCCACAAAGGCATCAGTATCATGGGAAGAGGTTAAAGAGCAAGGCTTAGGCAACCATCATGAAGAGGATCTGCCTTGTCACACTCGACACAACACACAACAGCCTCAAGCCATGGTGGAGCTGCTGAGCAACAGGATGGTAGTAGCACTGTAGCCATCAGTTATCCAGCAGAACAAAGGGATGGGAGAGCCTTGGCAGAATAAAACCTTAAGTAGCAGAAATCACACAAATAAGTCTGGAACGTGTTGTTGGGGGAAAAAAAACAGTCAGCAACCCTGGTGTCTGCTGAGTTCTCCGATCTGGGACATCAACAACAAAATGCCATGCTGCTTTCAGTCTGCTCAGCTAGATCCAGACAGGATGTTTTGTCCCTTTAGTACAGGAACTTCACCACTTAGACAATTCACCTGGAGATAATCAAGAGCTGGCTTTAATAAAACATGAATTAATCCAAAAATCCTAACGCATGCTAGATCCAGCAAAAAGGGCTATTTCCCCAAAAACCTCCAGTGGACTCATGTCCAAATTGCATGAACAGGATTTTGCAGAAACATTCCCTCTCACCTGAGTTTTTCAGCATGGGCTTTAACTCACTGACAGCAATGAAGAGAAACTTGTTGACTTTGCCAGGCTGGTTTATCAGGTCATCTCAGGTTTAACTGGGTTATCAGGGCATCTCAGGCAGATTTGTAACAAAAATTATTAGCTTGAATATTGATAGTTCCACTCTCGTATTTGTAGGCATGGTAAAGAAAGAAATACTTCTTGCAAGAGAACGCTCTGGTCAAGCATAACTCCCAAGTCAGCCGTATTTCAATGCAAACAGTAAGGTGACTCCTTCCGCGGTGGCTATGCTGTATTAAAGTACACACTGGCATTATTTCATACCAGGATTTTGGCTTTCCGAGTCAATTCTATTCAATTCTATTTTTTTACCTGGCAATGCTTTTCAGCTCGGTACAATGCAAAATAGAGCGAACCGGTACAATCCTGGAGTTTGGGCTGAATGCCATTTGTTGGCCCAAGAGCAACTGGACCCAATAAAACAGAGCTTATGTGAAGCAGGAAACTGCCCGAACTATTGTTTCCAAAGGAAGACAGCAAGCTCCTGGAGAAGTGGAAAATGTTCCCATGGAAAAAAGAAAGCCACACCTGTAAGCTTCAGGTATTTGCTTATTACGAAACTTGATCTTGAGGACAAGACAAACTTACTCAGCATTTTTATCACTTCTTGCTGCCGGAAACAGGTGATGTGTTTGAAGCGTATGCAAAGCTAAGTGTATGTGGAGACCATCATTTCACAACAACCTGAAGTCCTCTGTTTATTAGCAGAGGCTACACCTATTTTTTTCAATACTATACACAAATGTCTATATAATTTGAGCTGGAAGAACACTGCCATAGTTGACAAGAATACGTGAGGCCAAATGTTTTCCCGTGCAGTTCGGCAATATCGCAGTCACGCAGCTTCTTCTCAGAACATAACAAAAGATGACACTTCATCAGACAACGTAGATGTGCCAGGCAATAAATCTTGCAGCAGAAGGCTCCTTCCTATTTTAATTCTACTCGTCACTGATCGGGAGATACAATTGTCTTTCTCAAGACAGACACAGGAGAGGCAAAACCAAATCAAACACCTCAAATAACTTGGGAAATAAAAAAACAAAACAAAACAAAAAAAAACAACAACTAAACCAACACAGAAACGCTCAGGGTTTCATTTAAATCCCGCTTTATTCATCCAGGTCTAATAAAAATAGCCCATCCCACTGTTTGCACAATTCCTGAGATCAGTCAATACCACCCTGCAGCTCCCTGCACTATTCCGAACAGCAAGGAGGCTGGTTTCTGTTGGGCACATCCATCTGTTTCCCCCTCCCCTTTTAACAGATGCATCATTTCAGCCCCAAGTATGGAACAGGATGGAGATCTCCCCCACTGTGACTTGCACACCTCTGCACTACCAGCCACAAAAAGGTGTCCCCACAGCTTTGGTACTTTGCACTGTTCTAGGATCTTTCACCTAAACATTAGCCAACAAAGCTGGTTTGCAGAGGTCCACAAGAATGGGATTTATTTGGCATCTGACCATTGTTGCTGCCACAGCATGACAAAAGGGCTCTCACACATGTAGTAGCACAGACCAGTATGGACTACAAAAAAGAAATACATCTAGAAACAGAGTAAACACTTGGTCTGTCCATGCCAAGTTCTGTGTTTTACTGGTTACAGCACCAGACTGCTCCAAGCTACCTCCTTTAAAGCTATAGATACGTTACTGCTGTGTGGACTGATCTTGATGTAGGAAGTTTTAGCTTTCCATCCACAGCCACAAAATCGGGCACCTAAAGTACAAAATAAGATCACAATGCCTGGTCCCCAGGTTCCCAGCTAGTAGGAAAAATTAGCAGTGACAGCAGTAAGAGTCAGAAGAGTTGAAAACGTTATCTCAAAGAACAGGTTCAGATATATTATCTAGCAAAAATCTATTTGTGTATCAGTGGCCACTTTTCCTTCAAAAGAAATGCTCCAGTGCTAGCAGCTCGGAGCTCACAAATAACCCTTTGACAAGGAGCCAGCATGCATTCAGCAAGAATATACAGCCTACTGGGATCAGGACTCAAACCAGCTTCCTTCTCCTTCTTGTTCTTCCACAGCTCCCTGCGTGCCTGTGGGTAAATCACTCAATCTTCCCTGCCTAAATTCCACATTTGTCTAAGGAGGATAATCACTCTCTGCTACTACAGAGGGCCCTTGTCAGGGTACATTTACTAGTGATTGGCAGGAACCTAGGTACTGCAGACAAGCACCACAAAAAAAAAAAAATCACCCCCTGCCCCAAATGCTTTATAAAAAGCAAATGTTCCTTAAAAAGCAGGTTTCAGATGCAGTTCCCTAGTAGTTATCACAAAAAGCAGCAATTTAACAACAACCCTACAAATATAAAAAATAAAATCCCAACACAATTTGACAATGTCCTTTCAACCTGACATTAAAAAAGCCCTGCATTCACAATTACATACGATAAAGATAATGCAAAACAAGAGAACAAAGAAAGTGGGCAACATTCTTCCTTCTAGCCTAAAGAAAAATAATAATTAAATTATAGTGCACTCAGTTTGCCAGATTAATAGGTGATGTGACAGGTCCTTAGTTCATTTTGGGACAATTTGAGTACAGAATGATTAGCAGCGCATGATGACAGTGATCACTAGCTGGTTCCTGGAGAGCTGATAAGTTATTAAGCTAAACAATGCATCACTATTATGAGCAAGTCAGTGCACTAACTGTAATTTCCTTGAAAGCTGAGCAGTGCATGATTATACTTGTCCACTCAGACTCCCTGCTGGCAGCTCCGTATTCTGCTATTGTTCTGAGCTCCAGAGTCTTCCCAGTGCCCAGGATACAGCCACGTGAAAATGTATTCTTCACATTCAGCCTTCATTGTGGCAGCTGTCATCTGAAGGATACTGGGAAGAGAGACATTCCCTGTCCTGAAGCACGGCTATTAGAGCCCCTAAAACCATGTGGGCTTGTTTGTCAGCACGAGCTACCTCTCATTTCTAGCTGAGGCCATTTCCATTTCAAGAGTGCTCTGACTTTGGGATGACACACATATAGCTACACATATATTACACACACACGTTCAGATTCATGTGTACAGAACAGCCACGCATCCAAGTCCATTCCTGGTTGGTTTTCTGACTCTCGGGAAAAGTGCTGTTATTACTGGAAGCTCAAACAGACATCTTTGAACTCCCATTTCTCTCCCAAGGTTTAAGCCAAGATGACAGAGCACACCTCCACTAACAAGCCCACAAAAACTACAAACAGAAAAGGCAGAAGCAAAAGGCGGCAGCAGCTGGATGACAAGGATTTCAAGTGGCTAATAGAAACGTGGACTGAAAACACAGCCTTCATCTCTCCCACTGAAGAGAGGCAGCTCTAGTGGCGGAGAGGATGCAGGACCCAGAAAAAACAGTCAGGTCCTACTGCAGACGTGCTTGGTGAGACGGATATGCCACTCACCCTCCTATGTGCCTCAGTTTCCTCCTCTGCAAAGAGCGCCAGCAGCATCTCCCCAGCTCTCGGGGCTGCAAACAGGACACCCTGGAACGGCCGAGCGCTCGGCGCCTGCTGACTGCACGGATTCCAGCTGCACGGCGGGGCCGTGCGGGGGGCCTGATGCTGCACTGCTGGAGAAACAGAGCAGAGCGAGTCCCTAACCCACAGGGTTATGTGGGGAGAGAACAAAGACACCCCCGTTTTGATCCGCTAAACAGATTCTCAGAAACACATCTCGACTCTCGCCTGCATGAGCAGTCACACTCGGCCTCCCCTCCCGTTGGTGCATTTTTACCAGGCTCTTGTCCTGAATGCCAGCAGCTAGTCCGTCCAGGAGGCAAATTTTTTAAAACCCCGAAGTGTCTTACCCTCCAACAGCACCAGACACTTCAGACCATAAGCCCCATTGGCTTCCAATGAGCCTTGGGGTGCCAAGTGCTTAAGTAGGTTGTGGGTTGTTTTTTTTTTTTTAATGGGACTTAGGTGATTTTGAAAATATTATCATGTACCTTACATTAGATTTGATAGAAAGTGAACATTAAGTGGGAAGAAAACCTGACACTGAGAACATTTGACAAGTGCTTAAAAGATAGGTCCTAATTCATTTTAAACTTTGTTTTATGTAAGACTCATTTAAGGAGCACCATGAAATTCTTTCATTGTCTTTTTCTCTGTGCTGATCCTGCAAGGAATGTATAATCAGTAATATGGTTAAACAAGCCAAGGGAAAAGTACCACTCTATTTTGAATCCAGGAACTGTTCTATTCCTGTCACTGAGTTTTTTCAAATGCAAGTAAAGGAGGAAAAAACGTTACTGTTGGAATTAAAAACATAAAACGAGCAAATGTAATATTCAAAACGTGGTACGAGGAACACACACAGGATAACCCTTCCCTCTAGTTTTGAAAAAAGGTTAACACCGTTGCTATTTGCACACCTCATACCTTTACAAATAAAATTACTCCTATCTGCACAACAAGATCAAATCATCTGACCATTCTCCTGGGCAGTAAAGAAAGGTTAAGAAGTCAGTAATTTCTACTCCAACTTGAAAATTAACCACCCCATAGCTGCACTCCTGCAACTGTCTGTGAGCCCATGCCATAAATATAACTAAAATGATCTGGCATCAAAGATGGGGGGGCTTTGGTTGTTTTTTCTGTTTTTCCCCTGAACTTGGACCACACTCAGCAAGTTTAGAGCAACTTCCACAACACTGGAGGTGGGAACTGTTGATTCGGGACCAGGAATTTCATCAACTGCTCTGCTATAATCCTCCAACTACACCCTCAGTTATCCAGCCAGAGTCTGCACCTAAAGATAGAGCCATTTACCGTGGCCATCTACAAATCCATAAGAAAATGGCATGGTTGTGTTCCAGTCAGCGGGATCTCAAGAGGAGATAAACAGCAGTAACATGCCATGGAAGACTATCAAACATGGATTAACAGCCAAGGTTGTATCAGTTTAAAGACTCAGTTATATGCTATAAACACAGAAGAAAATTAATTTAAAGCATATGCTTATGTACAAAAGGACACACTCTGAAGTGAAGCATTTTGCACATACTGTTTATCACTTCTGTTTGGGTTTTTTTTCCACCAATAACTAGGTTGTGATCACCTTTACAACGTGATAACCATTCAAAATACACTGCTTCACGAGATCATTAAAAGCTGATAGATAACCATGTTGTTTTGGGACTATTTCAAATTTAAATCATTGCCTAAGATTACAATTCAACCACCATCTGAATGAACAAAGCCATTCAAAAGGGTACAGGACACACAAAGTCCTTTTACATTAGTCATTCCAGGCTGATTTCACAGTCCTATGCAAATGAAAAGTATTTCTGGCCTGTCACAGTGTAAAAGCTACCAGGGGATAGCTCAGTGATTCGGTGCAAACCCTTCCCTTAGAGACATTGCTCCTTCCTCGGGCACAAGGCTTTCCCTGCGTACAAACACAGAGCTCGTGCTGGGGACGAGCCTCGACAGCCCCCGGGTTCTGCCACTGCGATGGGTACCGAGAAGGCATAACGCCAACAAAACGACTGCACGCACAGCAACTATGAGAGCCACTCAGACATGTAGGGCCTTGGAGGAACTTCATACCAGTAGGAAGGCTTACAGAGAAAACTCTTTTCACAAAGTGTGGTTTCATCGCGTGACCACTACCGCAGAAGGGTTTCAGAAGCGCTACAATAACCAAAGCACAACTTTTACTGCAGGGCATCCACCACACAATGCTGTACATTAAAGTCAGACCAAGTAACAGTTGGACTCTGTGCCATTCTAATACCGCCTCTTACTTACAAGAAGGACATAAATAAAACTGTGTAGAGGGCTTGAGCAGAAAGCTTCACTAGTCTTACACATCCAGCTAACCTGGATTATGATTCAACTGGTACAGAATAGGGTACAGGCTCCTTCCCAAGGCAAGCTTTGCTCTTACTCAGCTATGGCACTTTTTAGCTTCTAGTTTAAGTTAGAGCAGCCTCGAGGCCGCTGTAACTTCAGCTAGTTCTTCACAGCCAATAAGCAGTTTCACAAGAAATGCTTAAAAGAAACATAAAGAACCAATAAATTACTGCAGTAGACCATTTCTCCTCTATACCAACAGCTCTTTCCAAAACTGAGAGGTTGCACAATCCCACTCTTAAGTTCACAAACCACTTTGTCCTGTTTAAATGAGACACTAAATCACACATTATAATGCTATGCAGAAAGTAACGCCAAATGGAGCAAAGAGTTTCAATGCCAAAAAGGTCAACAAGATGTTAACGCAGAAGAGAGCAAAGCTCCAAGCACGGCTTTAAATACAACATCCAACTGGACAAAATCCTGAGCGATCTGCTCTAGTTGGCTCTGTCTTGAGCTAGGGTGCTGGGCTAGATGATCTTCAGAGATGCTTCTCGACCTCAACCGTTCTATGGAGATTTGCTATTTTCTAATTTTGTGGTGACAGCCAGCATGGCACCAGGCTCAGCCTGAAAGCAACACAAAAGGGAGAAGGCCCCACTATGGCATTCACTGTCAAAGTCCCACATGAGGCTCCCATGTAGTTATGAAACACCTATCTCATTCACCAAGCCGATCCTGCGCTTTGTCATCTTCTGTTCCTCTTCTTCTCCCCTCAAATCTCTCCCCTCCAGAAAACCATAAAGCTTGCTCTGGTCGAGCTGAATGGTTGCTAACCTTGTCCGTGCTTAGCCAGAATTATACTGGTGTAGTTAGCTGTGTTTCCTGGCAGTCATCAAAATGCTGTTACACCTCTATGCCAGAAACACTGAAAAGAAAACAACCATTACAAAAAATGTCCGTGTCAAGAATGATGCTCTGCTCTTTAAGAATCCGGTCCTTTTGTACACTTGTAACTCCCATTACCTTGCCTGCAACACATGTAACTCACTCAAACCCATTTCGTTTCGCAGAATAATGTATTAATTTTATTTGCACAGAAATGGCTATAGACTGTCTACACTGCTGAGCTTTGCCTGAAAAATAGATCTCTTAACAAACAAAATAATCTATCTCAATTTGTGTTTCCTTAGACCATAAAAGGGAAATATTGTAAAACACAGAGTCCTGCCACTCACCGCAGAAAACCATTCACTAACTAGTGGAAAACCTGCGGTAAGCTCAGGAGAGAACGAGCCACAAGCGTAAGGTTGCACACCTTGCTAGCTCAGCAGATGCAAACAAGCCACGCACATTAAAACTCCGCTTGGCTTATGAAAATGCCAAATGGGTAACAGCACGCAACTCAAAACACGTCGTCTCCGTGTATCATGAGCTGTCCTGCATTCAATCCCACAGCGGTAACAGACAGGTTAATTCTAACATTTCCCTTCTGCAACCAAGTAGTTTGAACATGAAAACAATTAAAAGCAGAATTTGATTTCAGCATTAGCTAATCTGGTTTAAAGATAGCTGAAATCATTTTTGGAGTAATGGCTTCGTAGGTGTTAATAAGATAATTTAAAAAACAATTATCAAAAGAAGTATGATTGCTGCTGAAACTCCAAAGCACATTAAACAAATAAATTGAGGAGAAATCAGTGACAAAGCAACTGGAACCAGTCCATTTATGCAATAAGCCAGATTTTGACAGCAACAGCATCTTCTGCAAGAAGGGAGAATTATTTTCCTCATTTCAAATTACTCAGTTTAGTTCAGTATGATCACTTCAGTCCAGGCTGAGAAACAACTAGGAACTGAAAAAAGCAAGTAAACTTGTTCTTTTTTCTTCCAGCCTGCAAACAAGAAGTGGGTGTGGGAGGCTGAGATCTCCCAGCTCCACAGCCTTGACAAGCGTAGTTTCAAGTCACCATCAGTTTTGTTTATTTAGTACAGGCCACATTACACTGCTTAGTTATAAACACAAATCGGGCTGAGATCTTTTGTCCTAAATACTCAGCACATTCAATATTGCTTGTTAGCTTAAAAATACCCAATGACTTTTGTTCTCCGCATTACAATCAAACTCCAATTTCCCCCCAAAAGCAGCTTGAAAAAGATCACAACTGAAAGATTAATCATGTAGTAAGTCATCCATCACTTTCATAAAAGCATAAAAATGAAGACCAAGTAAATCTATGTAAATGTATACAGTTGCTTAGATGCATATTTGAGTATATCCTTCTCATTATTAAGAACAACCTTTTTTTCTTTTTGCCAAGACTACATTTATTTGCAAGCAAGTGCCTCAGAGGTTATCAAAAGAGAAGAGTCAATCTTTCTTTAGAAAAAGAAATAAAAGCTACAAATGTTGAACAAGATTAACATGGGCCATTTCAATCAAGGTCTCCAACTTGTCAACTCCAAGCAACTCAGCCTGTAAAACAGGATACACGTGTGGCATAATAAAGGGCTGAACGCTGATCTTTTACCCACAGAACTAGGGAAAGTACTCAGGTCTCACTAAAACCAGTGCCTATCATTATGCAGGTTCTCTGACATAACATTTCTGAAGAGCTTGAACAGAAAAAGACAGGGAGAGTCACACCTACGTTTTACCGTTTTATCCATGTCAAAACTTGTAAATTTTGCCCTCCCAGCTTTAGAAATTCCCCCAGGATCAATTTTTCTTTTTTTTTTAATAAATTCACCTAGCTGAATATTTTACTTAAAACATAAAGGTTGCATTTTACTCTAAACTTAAGTGGTGTAGCTTGCAACTGCTCACGACATCTCTAGTATCCTCTGTCACAAGGCCACTAAATCTTTGCAGGCCAGAAGAGAACCTTTCCCTTCCAGTTACATCCTGATCAAATGCACATTCACACTTACTAGAGGATTGTGTTTCTACCTCATAAACAATTTGTATGGAAAGAATTTGGGTCAAGGACAGCCTACCACCAATAACAGCCTACATCTCCCTACAACTACTGGCCAAGAAGTAGCACAAGTATCTTAAACCATCTATTCCATCACATTAACAGAACTTAATCGGACCACAAAGATCTGAAAATAAAATTTAAAAAATCCCTTTGCCTACCGAGTCATCGCCACAAAAGCGCACCTCAGAAGTCCGCACAAGATCAACAGTTTGCTGCCACCACACAGACTCAGCAACCTCTCTTTTCCCTGGGCCAACTCTGAGCTAAATGGTGACGCTGATATCTGAACGCAACTTGCTGTGAGCCTTCTAAAGCAGGTTGCAGTTCAGAAGTAAGCTTTTTATTTTAATCTCTAGTAAAGCACATGTAACAGACCAAAGCAAGGAAGTCTGTTCTGGTTGGTGAGGAAGTTTAGGCATTCACATTCAAAGACAAGCAGTGAAAATAAAACTTTATCAACCAGTACAAAATGTTTATTATACATCAGACCACAAAAATGAAATCAGATTCTCTGTTTCCACAGTCTGCACAATAAAACTTTGTGCAGTAAGTCACAAAACAGGCTTAATCAATCTTTATTTCTTTTGTGCCATAAGACTACATTTTTGTCTGTTGTTTTCTCTCTTAACAAACACATCTTACAGTTAGCTACCCAACACCAAGCTGAGCTCGGCGTGGGGAGGAGAGATCTTTTTACTTTGAAATGGTAACTGCAACTTACAGGCTTTTCTCTGTTGGTTCTGAAACTGCAATGAATGGAGTTATTTCCTTACATTCCTGTTGTATAATTCTTCCTTTACCAGCCTTCAGCTATCAGCAGATCAGAGCTGGAGTTTACTCTAGAGTTCGCAGTAAACAAAAGAACAAATCTGCACTGTTTCCTCTGAAAAAAAATAAATTGTAGCCCTTGTCCAAATATATTAAAACACTGAAACATGCAGGACGATTAAGGAGTTGTGTATTAGATAAATGAGGTAGGGCGCTCAAGAGATTAAAAAAAAAAAAAAAGAAAAAGGAGAAGAACTGAGTGGAAAGATTTACATATTTATAGAGCACAAACAAGGCATTGTCACATAGTTCCAGCCATCAAATGGAGCCTAATTTAAGTTGCAACTCAGTGGAAGGAGTAGTCCGTGGATTCAAACTATTGTATTAATGAACAACTCGGCTGTTAGTTCTTGATGACGAATGCACAATAGCAATACTTGTCCTGAACAGACCTGCAATACATTTGCTCCCCTGCTGCAGCATAAGAGCACCCAGCTTTCAGGAGGAGCCATCTAGGAACTAATAAAAGCCACATTTTTCATTTAAATATTGACTTTCATCCGAAAGTAATAAACAAATATTGAACTGAAGGGATCTTTAATGAGTTACATGGCAAAAGATAAATATTTTTTCCTCTCTTTATTTCTCAGCTCAAAAGCAGTGGGCACCGCTGTTGTTTCCTTTACACCACTGATGTTGTACCTTATCCCCAGATGATGCATTATATCTATGCATCAGCACTGCCAATGGATGGAAACAATTTACCATGGGAAATAAGGAAAAACAACCAGCCCACTACAAACTACAGCCAGGTATTTATTTATTTAAAAGGCAAATGTCCAAGTGCAGATGCTGGGAAGGGGGGGGACACCAAACAAAAAACCCACAAAAACCCAACTTAAAAAAAAAAGGAAAAAAAAAAACCCAGCCCTGTTAAAATGTCCAATATCTCGATATCTAAACCAACATTTCACCAGCACATATTGCTCCCCAGCATTACACTGTGGGTTTGATCCAGTACTTCTGTTCCACCTTTTGAATCTCATTTAGTTTCTAAGCACTCCTGTCAGCTTCTGTCTTGGCATCAGCCTTAGCCTGATGGGACCACATGGTAGGTTGAGGGCTGCATGACAGGACTGCCAGGCAAAGACAGACAGAAAATAAGGCAGTGTCCCACTGGTCAGCCCGTGTGCCAGAAGCACAAAAGAAAGGGAAATAATAACATTTGTAGATAAACAATAAGAGACCATCAGGAAGGAAACCTGCTCTTTCCAAGGTTTAATGTATTAAAACACTGCAGAATGTTCTCACAGTCCAGCAGCAGCTGAAACACCCAGCAGCCTTGAACACATTCAAAAAGAGCTTGTGTCCTTCCTTAGTGCAAACAAGTAACTTCTAGTCTCTTCTCATTTAACTGATTCTCACTAGCTCTTACTCATCCTGAATATCCACCAGCCCGTTCAGCCCATACACACACACGGTGATGCAAACATGAAGGCAAAGTGCTTTGAGGAAGGGCAGGCAAGTGGTTTGAGCAGTGAGGCTTCCCACCACTCCAGCCTCCTGTGGTGTCTGAATGTCAGTGCTCGATCCTTCTCTAACAGATGGTCACCAAGCCAGACTAGCAGAGAAGTCCCCAGACCTCAGATACCACACACACACATACACCCCCAGGAAAATAAATAAATAGATACATTTCAAAAATCATGATGACTGGGAGTCTTTCCCGCACCAAAAGAAAACATAAGAAACCTGTTTTAGATGAGTAAACACTGGCTTATAACTTGCAAAAGCCTTCGTTCAGTGGTCTTCCCAAGACACGCAGGATGGCAGAAGCCAAGGGAAAAAAATTAAATAAAGGTTTTAACAACAGGAGTAACTTGCCTTTGCCAGATGATCACCCAATGTTGCAGACCAATCTATATTTCATATAAGGGCATAACCAACATTTGTTTGTCCAAGTTCCTACCAAAGGAAGCAGATCACTGATCGCTTGAATGTCCTCAAATGATGCAGATATATTTTAAGCACTTCTTTGTCCTATTATGCTCTGAAATTCAAAATAGACCTTTTATTACAGCATCTCCAATTTCAGGACACCTAGACAGTAAACAAGGGATCAGGGAATGAGAAACAATTATATCAATAGCAACAACACACTGTTAGTAAGTAGAGGTGTCAATTATTACTAAGCAAAATGGATAGATCACCAAAAATAACACCAGGAACATAGCGAAGATAACAAACCTAGTTTCATTTTTTGTTCAAGGACTAAAGAAAATCCAGCTTCTTCTGTACAGTTTATCATTGTTTACTTCTTGCTATATTTTTATTAGAAAGAATATCTGTAAGCACCTCTCCACTTCAAGGCTATCTCCTGCCTCCAAGCATCTCATGGTAGAGGCTGCATGACAGGCAGCACCCAACAGCCGGCAGAGCCCAGCCTGGATCTTCCACCCTATCTGGCTTCTCTGGGAAGCATCTCACGCAGCCACCCTTCTGTATTTAGTGCCAAATCTGCAGCTTGCAAAGTGCCTGTAATCCTGCTTCCAGTCACCAATACACACAAACCACACCTCTAGAGGAAGACCCGAGAATCTTGGAAAAGAAACCAGTCTGGCAGATGCTTTTGAAATGTCTGCCTCAAACACTTCTGTGAGAGCAAGGTCTCATCCTTTACACATGCAGAACTTGTTCCTTCTCTTCAGTACGCTGAAAGACTGACCGTCTCAAACTGAACAGTATCAGGAAACCCTCAGAGATTTTTAAATTTGTGATGCTAGACACATGACCTGCAATTATTTTAACCACCCAGCCCTGTGAATAAACTAACCTCTCAACTTCATCCTGGTTATAACTTAATAGCATTAAAATTTAAATAATACCCTCCTCCCACAACCACTTAATTTCACTGTTTACCACCAAATCTTTATATTACGTACCGGAACAGAGAGAGGAAAGGCTACTTGTTAACTCATTGACTCCAGATGTTCAAGGGTCTACCAAAGCACTACCCAGAAATCAGGCTAATTACATTATACAGACACGGTGCTTGGAAGAACTGTGACTCCACTTTATTTTCCAGGACTTAAACCCTCCATATATTTTTATATACACTCAAAAGACAAGGTCAGGCTCACCTTCCCTCTCCCTACTGCATGCACTAGTGGCTCAGTGCAAGCAATATCCCAGACCATCCTTCCTCCCCCTCCATTCAGATTTAATTCCTATGCAGTAAAGGGAGATGAAGTTAAAAATATTTTGCAATTAGGGGAAAAAAAATCAAGACAGGAATGTAGCAACACATCAGTACGTGTAGCAAGTCCTCAAACAGGCTACTTGTGGCACGATATCCATAGCACGAGATGGCTTAACTCTGACCAAGGAGGTGGGGACACAATTTTGGTGGGAGGGAAGCTGTTCTTTTTGCAGCACAGGGGGAGATAGAAGTGGGAGTTTACAGACGAGCACAGTTCTCTGCCCCAGAGAACTAACATTTACAGACCACATACAAAAGAAAAAGGACACACTGTTAAAACCAGGCACAGTGGTTCTATTTACATACATAGGAAACACACCTTCCACGTAGGTGAAGATCCCTGGCACCAAGGAACTCTCCGGCCAAACACAGGCACGGCACCATCGGTAAAACACTAGGATGACGATGGTGACGACAATGACAACCGTAGCAAAAAAATTAACATGCCACTAAAAATTCCACAGATCTGATCCTCCACTAGCGTGCCTGGCAGAACCAGCTCAGATCAATAGGTCTGCACTTAAACAAGCACAGCATCAAGATCACACTGCTCAGTGTAAATGCTTTGGAGGTTTCCTGTTATTTATTTCTGGCCTACCTGTCTTAATGCAACTTTGCATAAAATACCTTGTGCCTAACTTTAAGTTATGATTAATAGTGTTTCAGCTCAGCTCCAGCCCACCGTCTCATTCACTACTGGTCTCACCTCTTCACCTCGTTAAGTGCTTTCTTGCTTCTGGCCATCGGAATAGTTCCAAAATTGCTGTTCTTTGTTCAAAAAAAAAAAAAATACTGCTATTGTAATAGAAGCTAAATTAAAAGACTCATGTCATGAACAAGGGCAGACTAATAGTGGCAAAGGGCCAAACAGAGAGAGATTTGTTACTTTTCCTTCCCAAGAGGATTAAGAAAAACGTACAAGATCTAAAAAAATTGTTCCAACCTTTCTCCCTGGTGCATGAGAATGTGGAAGAGGCTCCAACTCTCCCTCCAGATCACTTCTCAGAAGAGTCAATGTAAAAACTGTAGTTTCTTACACGACTAACATAAGGATACTGATGATGTCATTGCCACCTCTTTGGATCACATCTGTCTCACAAATCATTATTTCTTACTGGCAGCCTCGCAGCACAGGTAACAACTCCAATTAAGGTCTCACTGGGGAAAATGTAGGTGGTGTAAGTAACTGGCATCTTTGCTATCAGAAAAGAGGAGCAGGGATGTAGGCCACCTTCCCCTTTCATGCCCCAAGTGGTCCTTTTCAGATGGGGTGGGTGGGAGGGGAGATTTGTCTTGCAGACATATAAAAAGTTGATGTCTCCTGGGCACATTCACTTCTTAAAGGAGGAGGGAAAAGAAACACTGGGATCATAAATTTGTAGAGTTGTATTTCCCAGAGACCCTCACCTTCCTCATACACATGGTGTTCATCAGAGCAGAAGGACTGTGGGGCAGGGACCTTGTTTGCCTCGGGGCATGTAAAAAGCACACAGGAGAAAGCAATGTTTCAGTACTGTCGGTTGTCTTAAGAACAACACAAACAAGCTTTCCCTTCTCTCCCCTGCATCTCTACAGTCTGCAAAAACAACAAAACACACAAAAGGGAAGTAAATAGAAATTTCCCATGCCAACAAACCTTTCCACAAACAGGTTTTTTTGTTCCTGACCAGTGAGATTCCATGAAAGCTAGAGAAAGATTATTGGTATTCACTGTGCATGGAAAGGGCCAGACACCACAGTACCCAGAGGCAATACCAAACTGTCGAGTGCTGCACCCAAATGCAGGACAAGGTATCACAGCCTAAAGAGCTTATCTTACCGTCCTAACCCTTTTACAGCTCTTTGGTGTTGAAGATGTTAAATGTAGTGTGAAACAAAGACGTGAGGGCCATCCCTGATCTTAATAAAATAAAAACCAAAAAAACCCCAACAAACAACAAAACAGCCAAACAAACAAACAAAAAAAACCCCAACAAAAACCAGTCTATGCATTACCAGTGAGAAATTTAAAGATTCCTCTGTTGACGTTTGCATTGACATTTTAAGGATGGGAGGGGGAGCAACAACCCCTCCAAGAACTCAGCAACCACTTTCAATTATAACAAAACAACACATTAAAAATAGACGTTTAAGAGCCTTTAATGCCCTGTTGAGTGTTCAGTGACAGCAGTAAACAAGGTGCTGATACACTTTACACTGCAAACAACGTTAGCAGCGAGCCAGATGGGATGAGCCCCAAATCAGAGTGAAATTTCAATGCATGAAGTTTAACTGTAAGATAAGGGACTGTAATCAAATTACACCACAAATAGGTCCATTCATCCGTAAGCATTATCACAGAGAGAGGATTGAATTACAGCTTGGAACAAAACAATTTAAGAAATAAAAAGCAAATTTATTATCTATTTATTATTTTCCTATTGCCAAAGAAAATTTCCCACCTTCATACAAGAATGCTATCCGAGATGAATCTGGGCAGAAAGCTGAAATACTAATTATCAGGCTGGAAAAACAAGAAGAGTTTGAGTTGTGTGATTTACATTCCCATTCCTCTTTCTGAAGAGAGCAAAGTCAACAAGCTAAGTGAAGACACAAGAATATGCAATTGCAATTCAAGTTGTTTTGCTGGGGAAGGCCTAGGCAGCCTATATACATGCAATAAACCGGCCACAGTAATTTTTTTTTCCTTCCCCTAAAAAAAAACCCATAAAATTCTCACAGTGCCTTCCACTACGTTTTTCTCACACCCCCGCCCCCCCCAAGCTATCACAATCTATATTACTCAATAACACAATTTGTAAAGCTAACCAAGTGCAAGGCATGCACTGCCCCTTGTCCCCCTCCTATTTGTCAGCACTGAAAAAGCACCTTTTAAGACAAACACGCGTGTGGACGATTCGCTCTTTCAGTAAGTGCTGCAAGGAACAACAACCAGAAAGGGAAAAAAAAAAAAAAAAAAAAAAAAAGAGGGAGAGGAAAAAAAACCGCCCCACCTCCCCCCCCGGTTGCTGTTCTTGCCTTTGTTTTCC
>JAAGNO010026409.1:0-14365 GCA_033439905.1 Ceryle rudis
TTTACCTTCTCTGTTCTTCCTTATCATAACAGCTGTTTTCCAAGGTTTCAGACTCTGTCCCTATTACATTTGACACTACGCAGCATATAGCAATGTTACACTGGGACTTTCAACATAATCTGTTATTGTCTCTAACATAGTGACCCTAAACAGTATTTTGGAATATCTTTAGAGTGCCAAAGCATAGACAAATTTGGTGTTTCTTTGCTGTGGGTTTTTGTTTTGGTTTGTTTGTTTGTTTGTTTGTGTGGTTTTGTTTGGTTGGTTGGTTGGTTGAGTTTTTTGTTTGGTTTGGTTTTGTGTTTGTTTGGGGTTTTTTGTTTGGTTTGGTTGGTTGGTTTTGGTTTGGTTTTTTACTGATTCTGTCAAGCAATAATGTTTTGTTAATCTGTCCTCAAAGTCTGAACTTTGAACTTTGTTTTGTGCAAAATCCCAGGAAAGGAGGATGGGGAACAGAGAGATGGCAGCACAAATGGGCAGAATGCTACTGAAATGTGATTATATAGGAACTCAAGGGAAGCCAAGGAACACTGAGCAGTGAAGGGATGTTTTATGCTCTGAATATATTCTTATACTTCACCACACTCCTTTCTTTTATGATTCTTGTTATGTGAGCTTGTTGCACCTTACATTAAAGTTTGCTGCAAACTGCTTGGAATATGGAATATGTCTTTCCTGTGTGGTCCCTCAGTTAAAATACTTTGTAAAAAGAAATAAGTTATAGATACGTGAAAAAGAATATAGCTATATAGAAGAGCCAGAATGAAACAGTGAAGCTATGACTTTTCAAATTCTGGGCAGGTTCTCTTTCTGATTTGGATTTAAACTTCATGATTCACAGCCTGATCTGGTGGCAGCCAGCAATCTGAGCCAGTGTAATGGTAAAGAGAGAATCCTATTAGGAAAACCACTAAACCAGTTCTGCTGCTGCCACCTTCTTGCCTTGTAATGGAAAGGAGTAGGTAGTGTAGACATGGCTTCCCCATTGCTATGGTGGTTGAAGGAACATCGTCCATAAGCCTCCTGTCTGTTATGATATTTCAGGTTTATTATTTTGGTTTAAAAATAACAAGTGATGATATTTGTTTTTGGAAAAGTCAGTGTAGTTTTCAATGAATGTCAGAAATGCATCATTTCTAAAATCACTCCCAATATTAAACTGAGCTACTGTCTCTTGGAAGTGAAGTCCCACCCAGGATTATGTGGCCTTCTGTGAGTTAAAGGTTTTGAAAGAACCACATATTGGTCAGGGTGGTGCTAAACGTGCAGCCTGAATTCAGGCTGTGATTCTCATTTGTGTCCCTGAATGACAGATCTTTTTCTTTAAAAATCAAGAAAGGAAAAAAAAAAAAGTTAATTGCTGCGGTTTTACTGTTAGCTTGCAGGCACTATGAATGCACTTGCCCAGCACCTTAGAATGCACTGGAATTTCTCTAGGGAATGTAAATGGACTTCTTCCTAAACATTGTAGGCAGAAGTCTAATTGAGGACAAAATATTTAGCATTACTGTAAATTGAATTCTTTAGCAGTCCATTCAACTACAGGGTAATTGTCACCTATTTCCTAATGGACACAAACATCCTTGTTATTATTATTTTTGGAAAAATCTGATAAATTTCATAGTAACTGGCAGTCTCAGAAGATGCCAAGAAAGAAATGATGATAGAAATGTAACTTTAATTCCATCCTTACATCATACCTCTTTGAAATCTGGAATTATAGTGGTTTTTTCAAATTATTTTATGCTATAATTTAAATTAAATAGATATGCTTTAATATTTGCCATTTTTATATGGTCTGTCAACCTTTTGCAATTTTCATGAAGCAAGTAATCAAATAGGATTTGGGGATAATACTTGACTTTAGCTTGCTTTCTAGTAGCCCATTAATTGTGTTTAATATTTAAAATTCAGATTATTTTGATTGCATATGCATGAAGTTAGGCATATTTTAGTTCACATCCACAGATGCTGGCAAAATAGACCTGATACACTCAACCTCCTGTCTCACAGATCATCTGAATAGTACTTAAACAATTGGAGTAAGCAGTTACTCAGATATTTCACCCCCAGAAAAGTCAGACTTACAGAATCCTTTTTTCACAGAAATGGGATACTTCATGTGTCTTACCAGGTAATTTCTGACCTGTATCGGAATTAGCTCAGATACCTTTCATTTCTGTTTAAAGAAATGTGTGAGCTTGTTATTGAAAAGTTTTGGTTGGTTTGTAAGTTTCTTTTAAATAAATCTGTGACATGATCAATCAACCACTGTATATTGCCAAAAATCTTGCAATCCAGCACTCAAACAACACTTTATTCACACAGAACTTTTCTGTGCTCTATAGGTGACAGTGCCTGAGGAGGTACAGTAAGGGAAACAGAAGGCTCCCTTCCTCATCTCTAACATGTTTGGCTGCAGACACTTCTAGGTAAGATGCCTTAAAATGGTGTGAGACAGTGTGGCAATTGTGTGTTTTTATGTGGGACTGTTTGTTTTTAAAGCCTAAAGGAGGTGAAGGTTTCCTGTATTCCATAAATACATCTAGGTCACTGGATAGTATAACCTTGTGGTTGTCCAGGAGGAAATTCCATATAATTTTATGTGATTATTAGACTCCGTCTCTCAGCTTGATTTCATCATCTCCTGAAAGCCTGTTCGGAGAGAAGTGAAAGGTTAAAGAGAAGTTAGGGCTTGGTCCCAGGATGTACTGAATGCTTCACATATCCCCCTTTGCCCCAGAGAAGTTAATGGAAAGTAAAGTTCAGCTTTTCACAGCAGGTGCTTCGCACCTCTGAAGGGCAGCTGTGCCTGCACCAGCAGTGTTTCACTCCACTCCTTGTGGTCTTCATGAAATTATGAGAAGTTGTTAAGTGATACAGCATAATAATCACTGGAGATACACTAAGGTATAGATGAAAGACCTCTATTGAACACTAAGGTGGTAAGGGAAATGGTTTGGATTATTCAGCATTAAGCAGTCTTTCCTCTAAAAAAATACAAGCCAATATTCCAGCAGAGAATATCAGGACAAGGATATACAAGCAGGACTCCATTTTAGATAGATGTATTGGTGAACATCCTTGTCAGTGGGAACAAATAAAGATCTGGCGGATAGTTTTTGAAAATAAATGAGTCTTATCCTCGATACACTGCCTGAAAACTAATATAGGAAAAATAATTCTGTGTTCATAAACTGCCCCTCCAGGTTTATTAGGAAATGATACAATATTCTTCATGCCTCATTTTGCCCATGGCTAGGGCTGCAGTTTTTAGCTAGTTTTATTTCAGAGCAGGTGTCAGGATGCTCCCTGTAGATTATGTTTAGACATTTGGGGGAAGTTTTCATCCCACTGAAGACAGGGGAATTTCTGCCGTAAAAATATAGTTGGTCCAGATTTTATTTTAAGTGTTTCGAACATCTGAACATTGGCTCAGATTCTTTTTATAAGAGTGAATGCAAAACATCATGGTGCATTTAGACTATTTCCAGCACTGCCATAAAATGACTTGGATGAATATCCAACAAAATCTATTTTATAAGTGTATAAGATAATTGACACTCAGTTTATTCCACCTGACAGATTTTTCAATGTGTATCTATAACAAATTTTTTGGTAGTGTTTAGCATTGTTTTTTTATCAAAATAGTAAATAAATTGTCATATATGAGAGGAATTTCAAAGAGTGTTTTTCCTTCCAATGAAATATGCAGATTATAGAGTTGTGTACATATGATGAATTTGAATTTATCCAACTGTCCACTGCCAAGATCCTGCTGGTGTTGCTGACATTCCTGCTAATGCCATCCCTGCCAATTCATTTAAACTTGGAATATTTCAATAATGTTAGCTTGTCAACAAAATGTTTTTCTTCAGGTGCTGAAGAGGGAAAGGGTTTCTGCCTTCCTTTGTCCCTTCAGAATACCATACTGACAGTGCAGGTGGATGTTCTCTTCTTTCTGACAGAAAACTCACACGGTTTCACTGCTACCTCTAACAAATGCAGTAGTTTTAGACAGCAGGATGGGAACACCAAGAGGGCACCATCACTCTAGGTTAAGATAAACAAAGCTTTAGAGAGGTGATTTGAATTTTAATGAGGGGAGGTAATCATACTCTTTTTTTTTTTTTCCTATATGAAGTGCTGTAGTACATTTCTTGCTTTTGAAGATCTTAAGATTCAGAATATAGTTCTTAAGATTCAGAATATAGTAGGGGAAAACATCAAAATATTTGGTAGTAGACCTTCATTTAATCCATAAACTTTTTATTACTACTGTGTTCCACAGGACGCAAAAATGGAGACCAATTGCCCAAACTTTTGAAAGACTAGAAAACATGGTTCAGGTCAGTTGGACTCATTAGGATGAGAATAACTTTTCATTTTACAAGAGAATAACTGGGCATATTCAAAATACTAATCTATCACATAACCCCAACCCCCCTAAGCAATTAATTATATGAGCTAAATTTTATATCAGATGTTTTAAAAAACAAGAGCATTAAATCAGGGAAGATCTGGATTTCTCAGAGGAAATTGACTTTCTTACGCTGTTTAAACATGGAAAATATCTTTTGCTTGTCTGTTAGGTTTTGCAACATTAGCGAAAAACTCCCTAATAGTTTACATAATGTAAACAAAGTAAGATTGTAACACGGAAAGACCAACATTGTCTCTGCTTACGAGGCAAAAATAGTCTTTACTGAAAATACACTTAAATTATATACTAGAAAAGCTTGTAGCTGGGATTTAACTTCAGAAGTTATCTGTACAGAGCAGATTATACTTAGGGAAGTGACTTGAAATAAATGTACTATGGTTACCATTAAATGTTCCCATTTGCCAACAGTTACCACATGAAACATCTGAGATCACAACTGTTTCCCCTGCAATTAGAACAGGATATGTATTTGTGGTAATTTTGTGGTAACCAATGAGAATGTTCTTTGTGTGTGATTTCCACAATACTTGAACACACAGATTGGAAGAAACAAAACAGGCACCATGCTTAATATTTGATTGGAATAAAAATCATCATCCCCAAAATCTAACCTGTACATTTAGCTTTTCACAAAGAAAAATAGAGAGATGAAGATACATTTTATCTTTAGCTATTCATTTTAACTCCTACACTGCAAAAATAGAAATGGATATATCCAAGCAACACAAAATGAGAAGCAGATTTTGAAAAACAGTAGTGAAAAATTCACACCCCCTATAACCCCAAGAGATGCTTCCAGGAGTCATATGCACTGGGATAATAAGTCCCCTCATCAGTATAAGTGTGTCAAGTAGGTCCAGTAAAGAAATATTCAGTATCTGCATCAGTGTCCATCCCTGCTTCACCAGGAATGTGACTCTGTCCCATTGCATTTAATGATGGTTTTCATATGCTGTCAGCAAAGATTTGTGCTCTTAGTGTCTGCATTTATCATGAGAAACAGCTCTTCTCTCTGCATCTATTTCTTTGACTCAAAATATTGCTTTAGGCAATGAGCTTCTCTTTCCAGGTTATGCTCTCATAAGGAAATGAAAAACAGTTCATGTTGTAATGAGAACAGGTTTCTGATGTTTTCATCTTCTGGTGTCCCAGAAATACCAGGAAATCAGCCTCTTCAGAGGAAGGTACATATGAAAAAACAGGAAAAAATTTTTAGTCCAAGGGGTGAGTCATTCAATCTCAACCAATTCAACAGTTCCTCAGTCTTTCTTCTTATCTCCCATGATTTCTCAGTATTTTCAGATGATTCTAAGATTCATTTCCCATCAGTGCAACTTAACAGTTGCACCAAATTCTCAGTACAAGCCATACCAATTAGAAGACATTGGTTTAATTCTCAAATTTTGCTCTGTATTGAACCTAAATATCAAATAAATATGTGAAAAAGAACAAAGCATATAATTACATGACAGGCAATTACCACATCATACGAAAATGACAGAAAACATCTTTTGGGCAAAATGTATTGAATTTTCACAGAAAAAAATCTTTATGGCTACCAGATTCCATTCTGGGTGTAAAGAACTTGATCACCACAGAATTCAGTGTTATAGTCCTGGATCTTTTCTTGTTTTCCTATAGAAATTTCCTTCCCTTATGCAAAACCCAGATACCAAACAGGTCCTCTGTACTCAGTTGGATACTGTGCCAACTTTGCTCCCATTGAGGCAGTGACACAATGAAACATATAAAGTGATGCTAGTCACGCTAGCTGTCTTCTACTGAACTGTTCCATCGGGCATTTTTAAGATCTTGCTAAAGGATTTTAAAAGTACATATCACTCCAAGAAAGCTTTATGGCTGGAATAACTTTGGAAGGAGTCTGACAATTTTACTAGCATATGTTGTATTTTCTCTTTTTAAAGTGCAGTCACTTTTGGTAGGTGTATAAGAAGAGATGAACAAGTTTTATAGAGGAAGGATTAATACTCATCTGTGATTATCTCCTAGTGATTTCTTTATGTCATATCCTGGAGATGCGCTCCAGAGTCTCTTGCTCTAGGTGGTTGCAGAATATTATATAAACATAAATTATAATGCCTGGAAGCCATATGGGTTAAGTTTCATGATTCATATTATTTGGCATATCTCCACTGGATGTAAGACCTCCAGACTGCTTTTGTTCAAACCAATAACAGAATGTAACTGCTGCAAAATACCAGATTTATTTTTACCAGTAGATTTATTATTCCTGCATACTGAAATTTTGTATTTATCTTCCAGCAGGATAAAATGCATAAGAATAAAATAATCACTCCCTTCACTCTAGTGCCAAGGACTATAATCTACATATCCAACAAAGTGGCACCCTGCCTCTCTACTGCTCTGTTTTATCATGTTCATTGCTTTTACTGAAGATTAGCCACATGGGTATTAGTAATTTCACATAGCTTTAAGCATAGTTGTCCCAGCCATGTATACTGCTATTCAGGATTTGTACTCCTTTTAGAAAATTCAACACAAAGGGGAAATCTTTGGTTTTAAAGCCTTGTTTTAACCTTAAAAATCATCTTTGTAAAAACAACATTGTATGATCTAAATCCATGTTTCAACACTTTGCATACTATCTTTTCTCAGTACATATGTACGAATCATCATCCCTGAGCCAAAATGGCTATGGCTAACCTTCTCTTTGGTGATTGCTAGCAGGCCATAATCCAGATCAGATTCCTTGTATGCAATACACTTACATCAGACTAAATATATTTAACTAGGGTTTTGAATACACTGGAAATTTAGGACAAGGGGCAATGGGTGCAAGCTGGAACATAGGAGATTCCATGTAAACATAAGGAGAAACTTCTTCATGATGTGGGTGACAGAGCATTGGAACAGGCTGCCCAGGGAGGTTGTGGAGTCTCCCTCTCTGGAGACATTCAAAACCCACCTGTGTGACCTAATCTAGGTGATCCTGCTCTGGCAGGGGGGTTGGACTAGATGATCTTTTGAAGCCCCTTCCAACGCCTAACATTCTGTGATTCTGTGATTGGAAATATCATGAATTTAGCCTATTCAGTAGTATCATTGAAAGGCATCAAAACAATGTGATGTCTAAAACCCATACTAGACTTTTCATGAAACTCTCTATTTCATTATAATCCACATCAAAACACCTTTGTTTTCTTTGACATGTCTTTTCAGTGCTTTCTTCTGGAAATTTCAAACCAGGTACAAGAAACATCAAAAAGACGGCATCCTCTTTAAAGTAATAAAGATACATAAATAAAAATGTACCTGTTCTCTGAATAACTTGTGGAACATATGTGATTTACTCTTCTAGTGTAGCAGCTGTGAGCCCTCTCAAGAAGTGAGTCAACAAAACAAAAATATAAAAGAATAAAAAGCTCTCCACTATTTTCTCATCCAATATTTCATTGGATTTATTCATTTGTGTGCTCATGACTTACAAATTTAACCAAAAAACTTCCAACAATTTTGACCTGAATTTATCCATTGCTTGATTTCATGTGGATATGGATATTTCTCTTAAGAAATATGACTGCAAAATACATGCTTCCTAATCAAACAGTTTGGAGATATGAGTAGAATATGAAAGCATTTTCAGAGAAATTTGGACTGGCCTGCTAAGTACAAATCTACTTATGTCATCAATGCAGTGATGGATAATAAGCCTATGATTAAAGAAATATTGAGTGATCTGTAAAAGTATCCTTATTCTCTCTATTATTTAAAAAACATTTCAAAAAAATCTTGAAAGTGAAAGATCAAACTTTGGTACTTAGCCCAGAAAAGTGGGCTGCAGAGCTCAAAGTTCTTCAGGGCCTTAGTAATTGTCTGCAACAGGCTGAGAGCCCTCTCTCCGAGCAGCCCAGTACATCAGAGATCCGCAGTATGAAGACAAACTCACATGTGTACAAGGAATTTATGTATGATTCCTGCTGTAAACAGAAACTAAGATTCTAAGTGTGCACTGCAGTCCCTCTAAAGCAGAATAATGTGGATCCTTTTTGGCTAGACATTTCAGATATCTACTCTCCAGCAGAATCTCCAGTAGAATTGTGTTGGAATATAGTAATCATCTGACAGGTTGTGTTTTGTCTTGTCATTTTGTGGGCATCTAACACAGCTGCTTTGCCATCCAATAAATCTTCCATTAAATAAACTTAAATTACATTTCACAAAGCCTTCATAAAATGGTAGTTTGAAGAGGATATAAATGTACCTTCCAAAAGTAAAAGTGCTGCAATCAAAACATTGAATAAATTGTTTTATTATCTGTTTTTCCCTTAAAACTTACTTAAACCATTACTACCAATGTTTGGTCAGAAAAAATAGCTAGCTTCAAAAATATCTTTTTATTTTCAAAGAAGTCTTTCCCTTCCTGCACATTATCATCAGCCACTGGAAGAGACTTCTGACCTTCAGGTGCTGAATGTGTCTCATACAGGTTCTATGAGGCACACAGTACCTTCTTTTGGGTCCTCTGGGGCCTTCTTGAGGAGTCAGTGGTTATGTTGCTATCGGTTGTTTGCCTGCATTGTTAAAGTTGAGCCAGGTTTGCAGATGAAAGTAAAATCTTTCATTAGGCCAACTGTTTTAGGTGGGTAAAGCAAGCAGCCCTTCAAGCAGCTAAAATCTTCTTCAGGCTACAAACAGGTTTGCCCATCTTTTCTAGTTATCTGTCAAACACTGTTATTTCTAACTGCAAATTTTGTGTGATCTTGGATGTGGAGCACTTGTAAGGGTTTCATAGTCACCATGCTTTGAATACCTTGTTTTACCTGCTACCTTAAATTACAGAGAAATCAAGTCAAATAAAATATAAATAAAACCATCCATTTATAATATCCAAAATACACAATGCAGTTGTCATTTTATTATTAAAAGGGTGAAAACGCAGATGAAAAGCTATATATAAACTCCTTCCATGAAGTTAATATTTAAAGATGTCTCTTTCTCCTTCACTGTCTTTACTGTAAGGCATTAGACTTCTGTGATTTGGCACACTCTATTCTTCAACTGGCTATCTCAACAGAGGGCCTCTTTAGGTAGAACATGTTACAACTATTGATATTCAAATGCTGGTAAGGATATAGTCAGATGTAATGTTTTTTGTGGTACTTCTTTTCTCCAAAAGCCCATTTACTTCTAGAATTAACTTATTTGAAGACAGTAATCTGATTCCTATAGGTAAAATAACATAATACCACACCAAATAACTGTAAATCTACACCTTGTTTCTTAGTCCTGTTTTTTTACAAAGATTTGGGAACAAGCAGTTAGTCAGCTTCTAGAATGGATAATGATAAGAGTGGTCATATATTACTGGTGATTGAATCCTGGTCAATATATCACCAGAACATTAAAAGAAAAGCCTCAGGGAATGCAATCAGTTTGCCTGTGTTGCCAAGTCATAACCTTTGGCCCAGTATATTTCCTACCTTGGTCCTTCCACCTTGGTCAAGATTGTGGGTCAAACATGAAAGCCAGCAAAAAAGGACTTTCATAATGCAATCATGGAAGAAAAAACCAAATCTCAAAGCCCAACAAACAAACAAACAAACAAACAAAAGCAGAATGTACAAACCTGCTAGAAAAAGGAAAATGCTCAACTTCTTATATTCTGTCCCTCAGCACTCATGGTACTTGTAAATATTAAAGATATTATCTTATAGAAATATCTGACCTTTCCTAACATGGCCACTGTTTTGTTCTTGCACTCTTCACCTCACATATACCCATCTGTACAGCCCAGAACAGATTAGCAGGGACAGACACAGTAAAGGACCAGAGCACATTTTTCAAGGATCCCACAACTTGCAATTCACTGAATGTAATACCAAAAGGGGATTTAATTCATTCTACTTATTCATTAATAAAAATATTTATATACAGTGCATATGAAATAGGATTATTTTCTGTGTATTGCAGCTGTAAATACCTTTTCCTTTTACCAAACTCTAGACAGAGTGATTCAGTAGAGGGTAAATGGTTAATTACTTCTAGTTTTCTAATCATTGCTAAGTCTCTGTGGTCTATCTAATGACTCTGAATGCAAAACCAAACCAGCTCTTGGCTTGAAATGCTCCAAAACTCGGTAGTGTCAAATCTGATTTTTTTTGTCAGCCTTATCTGTAATTTTGTTCTCATATACCTGTATTTTAAACATTTTTTTTAGCATAACCAGACATGTACCTTGAGAGCTGCTTAACAGGCCATGCCAGAATAGCAAACAACAGTGTTCATTTGTTCTGTTCAGTGGTGTAAACCTTCAGTTAGAGACTAATAAGCTGTTACCTTATATAGGGCATCTTTAAATACTTGGTGTTTACAACTTAGTACTTGTATATATTTATGTAAATAGAGTTTTATTAGGGAACTCTGTACCTTATAGCAGGCACTGTTGTAGGGTAATATGGTAGAAGAGGAACTGAACAGTGTGTCCTTGTTTCAAATTACAATAACAGCTTCAGATTTCAGGAGTATGGAGTTAATTCTGAGAAATGCTGAGAATCATCCTAACCAAAAATCTTGCTAAAATGCATGGCTAATCAACACTTACTAACTTGAAGCCAATTTCAAGAAGCTGAAATTATTCCCAAAGTTTTTACTTTTGCTCAAGTGAAAAGTCAAGGGTCACCGTAGCTTCTGGTGGATTTTAGTTTGGGATTGACATTTCTCACATGCCATCAGCATCCCTGGGAGTACAGTGAGGCACAAAAACCTCAAGTGGCTTGTACAGGTCACCATGGTGCTTCTGGGTATCCATATATATTGTTCTTTGTGCTGTAGGTTGATTAAAAAGAAGAAGGTGTTATTGTAGCTGAACAGGTACTGTCTATGCTAAATCACCTTTGTTTATTCCATCCCCAAAAGGACTCAGAGAAACTATGTACTTCAGACCTCAAAGAATGGGCTGTAAATTGATAGAAAACATTTCTAGTTATGTGTTTTCCTTTCTTGTTCTTCCTAATTGCAATTTTAAAATTATAGTGGTGAGATTCACTAATGTATGTTCTGCATCCATGTGCATCTATGGGCATTTTGAGGGGCTGAGATTTTTTTAAACAATTGCCATTCAAAAATCACTTGAAAGGTTAGGTTACTGCAAAAGACTTCATCTTAAAAGAGTTTTAAAGCAAGAAAAATAGTATCACCACATAGCAATAATTCATGTTTTCAAATACAAGTCATTTCAAGTCATTGAGCACACAAGAAAATTATGATCTTTAACTATTTTAACTAGTCATTCCTTCCTGCCTTCTTTCCTTCCTTTCTCATATTTTGGAAACCAACTGACATTCTTCCTTAAAAAAATTAACTGAAAACTGTTCTTGGCTAGCCGTTGTGTGTGCCGAGGTTTCGATACGGAAAGCATGTTAATGGCCAAATTATAAACTCCTGAGAATTAGAATTCAGAAGACAAACATTATAACAGACCCTTAACTGCAGTAGCACAAACCAAGATGTTATAAATTATGGGGTGGTGGCGTTAAAAGCACTGGCTTCCTGGTATCTGGCACCCAAAACCTTTTCATTTGGGTATATATCAGGCTGCAGAGAAGTTGCCACTTGCCACTTGGCCAGTATTCAGCTGGCAGAGATGTTTGTTTAAAGTTCAGGCCAATCGATGGCTCAGGCCTGCAGCTTAATATTTTGGTTTTATGCCATGAGAAATATTTACCCTTCTCTCTTTTTTTCTCCTTCCTTCAGTCACTCACTCTCCTACCTAGGATTTCGGTGTGAGACAACAATTGACGGGTTTTGCAGCTATATGTATGAACAATTCTGGCACAGTATTTTATTGAGCTAATTTCGGTGTTTATAAATGGAGTCAGGATAGCTTCATAGTTTTCTCATGGATCATGGACATGTACTTGTGGTGCACCTGCCTTTACACCAGCTTTATGCCATGCTTGATGCCAGGGTCAAAAGGAAGCTTTGAACACAGGCTTCTTAAAAACTTTGCAGTCGCAGACTTCATTAAGCTGGAATTGTTAGTAAAAGGAATTTTTTTGTCCTCTGTTGACCAGTTACTACAATGTGACACAACTCTGTCTACATCTTGTACAACTGTGACATAGCACAGGAAGTTTAGCATCACTGTTCCCACATGCTGTTTCTGGCTATGCGAGCAGCAAAGCTTTTGGGTACAGCCAGCCAAGTCAAGCACATGGATTTTAGAATGTTCTTTCTGAAAAAGTAAACACAGGGACTACCCTCTATGCTTAGCTCTGCCTCAGGTGAACTTTCACATATCTGAGAGGGTTGTCTACATCCTGAACTGAAATGTATCACACTTAGCATGGTTATTTGCTGGTCTAATATAATTTTGCTGCATATCACTAAGGGGCACACTCTACAAATTCATTGAACTAAACAGATAAAAAGTAGCTAAAGCAAAGAATGCTAGAATGGTTCATAAACAACCTAAGCATTTCTCTTGTACCTATTTATTTCTTCCATTGCATTTAAAGTATAAGAAAACAGCTGTGAAATGTATTGCTCCCATCTAGTAAAGAAAAGAAGCCCAACTCTTGTCTAAGAAACATCACATGTCTTCTGATTTGCCACTGGCAGGTGCCATTCTGCCTCCTTCTAGTGATTCCTTAATTGTAATTTCAGCAAATGCCCAGGATTAAGAGTTAAACAAACATAAGCAATCTGCTGTGATGCAGCTCCATCCTTACCACCATTTTTTTATTGCTATGTTAGTTGCCCGAGTCTGATTCCAAAACTGTAAGTAAGAACCGAGTATGGCCAATGCAGAATGAAGTCTCTTTTGGAGAATTCCAAGGAGATAAAGGGAGAATCACTTTTTTACTATGCGTCTGACCATAGGCCCTCTCCCACTGTTTTTTGTTTGCAGGTATGCTGGGCAAAACAGGTTGGACTATGGGAGAAAAATACCTGTATTATTTGAGAGGTTTATACTTTCACTGCACTAAGAAGATAATTATTAACTTGTTTGAGGCCAGACTAGCTCTTAATGAAGACTAAGTTTCACTAGATTACACTTCATTATGCTTCCTTAGCTTCCTTCATACAACTACACCTTTGCTCTGTGGAAGGACAAAAATATCTACCATAGAAATAACACTGGACATGGTTAGACAAAGCCAGTGAACATACTGCATGATTACTCTGCAAAAATCTCTGTCAATTTGAGAAAGAACTGTAAGTACCAATATAATTAACAAACTTGAACTGTTAGGAACATTAAACCTTGAGTCATTCTGTGTTTAATTCTAGGATGCATTTCTGATAAGACTTGTTACTTGCTTGCAAATGTTGAGAGGTTATTTGTTTGGAGTCCACTGTTTGTGTGCATAAAATCCTCCATGAATGAAAGTCTTAGTTACTCATTTGTAAAACCACCTTGTTGACCTGAACACAATCAGCTGTGTTGTCAGGTAGCGGTGCTTTAAATAAGGATGCACTGAAATCGATTAAAAGGTCAGTTGCTAAAGGGGCAACAAGTTGAACAGGAGAGTAACACTGACGAATCAAGGACTGTAACTTCTTAAACCACTCAAATGTTCATCTTCTGGAGCACATCTGGACTCCATCCATATAAACAGTAGTCTGATGAAAAGCCCTGTTCCAGGAATAGCTAGTGTCCTTAATTTAAGGCTAGTAAAGGCCACGGACAACAGTGATAAGCAGTTGCACTCTACAGAGTCCCATGGGAAGCTGTAAAAATAGGAGGTTGGATCTAATTCCTCAATCCAACACAGTGATATATTGCCTCTTCCTCTCCTCTCCTCTCCTCTCCTCTCCTCTCCCCTCCCCCCCCCCCCCCCCCCTCCCCCCCCTCCCCCCCCCCCCCTCTCCCCGTCCCTCCCCCGCCCTCCCTCGCCCCCACGCTCTGCCCCCCTCTCCTCTTCCACCCTCGCGCCT
>JAAGNO010026410.1:0-48709 GCA_033439905.1 Ceryle rudis
TTTCTTGTAGGCCCCCTTAAGATACTGGAAGGCCACAATAAGGTCTCCTCGGAGCCTTCTCTTCCCCAGACTGAACATCCCCAACTCTCTCAGTCTGCCCTCACAGGAGAGGTGCTCCAGCCTGCTGATCGTCCTCATGGCCCTTCTCTGGACACGGTCCAGCACAGCCATATCCTTCTTGTAATAGGGGCTCCAGAACTTGGACACAGTACTCCAGGTGAGGTCTCACATTAAAGGACATGTATTTTCTACTACTTAAATAATTTGTACTCAATTTGAAGCATTTTTAAAGTATATTTGTAATTATATAATTCTCTACTAACACCAAAACTGGAGTGAATAGCATTAAAATAGTCTTATTGATTATTAAATGTATAAACACGAACTTCTATTTTAATTTCAGAAATAAATAGGAAGAGAAACTTCTAACTATAAATCAATATTAAAAGTAAACTACAAAATAATACTATAGCTAACAGTTACTTGTTTTACAATATACAATGGATAAAATGTTGGCAATTATATGTTTTTCAGAGAAATATTTTGTTTTCACCTGCACAGATATGAGTTTTCCTACACACCTTAAGTGTTAGTTTTCTTGTCAAGGGAAATCAAGCTTCTCTACCTCTAATGTAAAGGAATTCAATTAATATATGCAAAAGCAGGAAATTTTCTCTTTTTCAATTTAAATAAATAAATAAAATTAGAAGCTGAGCTTTACTAGTTAAACTAATTTCTGAAGGTTTCTGGTACACAGAACTTTGAAAGTAATA
Source organism: Ceryle rudis (assembly GCA_033439905.1). Classification (NCBI taxonomy): domain Eukaryota; kingdom Metazoa; phylum Chordata; class Aves; order Coraciiformes; family Cerylidae; genus Ceryle; species Ceryle rudis. The sequence goes on from JAAGNO010026410.1 coordinate 774, forward strand.
AGCAGGAAAAACCTAATTGTCAATGTAAACTCATTTTTTTCAGAGGCCAGCAATTAATTTCATTTGTAACACAGGAAAATCCTCCTTGTACCTTTCAACACTTTCATGTATCCAGACAGCTTTGGAAATCACTCCCAATGCAATGACTTGTGCACTTAGTAACTGTAGTTAATAATTCTCTTGTATAATAAATCCTTTAGACTTGTGGGAAAGAAAATATAAAAACGTTACATAATCAAACTACTTAAGGCAGGTTTATTTCAATAAAATAAATTAAATGTTTTTCTGCATTTGAGTGGAATTCTAATTTGTTTCCAAACTGCAGGCGGATGCAAATAAGGTGTTCAAAGTTAAACTTCTACAAAGTAACAAATGAGGTACCTTCATTTTTGACAAAATATAAACTGAGATTTAAAATTTGAGTAAGACCATTAAATTACTTGGTTTTCAGGTGCCATGCAAGATGGGTCCACATTTCCCTGCTATTCTGTCAATGACAAGGTTTCTAACAAAAACAAAACCAAAACAACCCAACTTTAAAATACTCATAAAAGTAAGATAAAGACCTTATTTTCTGATGGGTGGTTCACATCATGTTTAGAATTGATGTTTAAAACACTTTGACTGGGAAGAAGAATGACTTGAATTAACTCTAAACAAAGGCAAGACGACTGTTATTTTGAAGGTCTGGTCTTTCACCACTGAAGTCAAGAGCAGATCTACCACAAATCTCATAGGCCAGACACAGAATGCTCTGAAGACTCCAGGGCACGTTTGTTTATCTTTGTAAGCTTGATTTTTATTCTCTTGAATCTTAGAACAGCAGAATGGGCCTAAGTCTGAAATGAGTGAATCTAGAATCATAAAATAGGAAAATTTATAACCACACTCATTAACAAATTGTAGACTACATCTTTATATGCATTATCTCAAAATTTGAATTATTAACTATGCTTGAGCTTATAAAGGTGTTGGTGATAGACCCACTGGTCAGGAAAGAGGCTAAACAGGTAATGCAGCTAAAAGGAGCACACATTCATTAGTTACAACTATCCTATAGTAACTTACACCTTCTTCTGGCTTGTTGGTATGTAAATTAAAGTGACTGAAACCAATTTACATTCACATGTATACATCAGAAAGTGGGTGGAAATCTAGATTGGTTGAACTTACAAATTCCAATTTCTTGGCAAGTTAGGTATCTCACTTAAAATCTCCTTATCCATTTATACATTAGGAAATGTGGACAAACCAATTATGGAACAGACACAGACCCGATGAGATCAGAAGCAGATCAGTATGCAAAAGTGATAAGCCTAATGAAAACACAGTTTCAAATGGCATATTTTAAACTCAATGGGAGTCAGTTGGGACTTTGGAAAATGGAAAAAAGTATATGGGGACAAGTCAAATGCACAGAGTTTACATAGATTTGCAAAGTGTGTGGAGCAGACACGTCTCAGCAATGAAGGAAAGGTGAAGATAACCATGTGGCAATTATTTTCACTTTGAGCCAAGACAGTTAGGAGACTGCACAATACTATAGCTCCCATGTCCAAGAAGACTACTAGAATGTTCTACCAAGCTGCACTCTTCCAACTAAATCATGTCCAACTGGCCAGGGTTTAATTTTGCAACTTAACAATGACATTAAATATTTGTCCAGATCTCAGTACGTACTTGAAGAAAGAATGAGATGGAGAGTTAAATATATAAAGACTAGCCAATTTTACACTCAAATCTGTCATCTGTTGAATGTATCTGGGAGAAGCTCAACAGAAAACTAAAACATTTAAAATAAATCTACAGATCACTGAAATCTTGAAATAATTCTCCCCAAAAGCTAGAAATGAATTGCATCAGCAGACAACTTTGCGAACACATACACACCCCGGGTGTGGGTGCAAACCCACCCTCAGAAACAGATTTCCTAACATTTGCCAGGCCACTGTGCCAGAAATGAATTCTCTCATTTCTGACTGGATAGTATTATTTTTATGTGCAGCTGTTGAACAAAATATTCTCCATTGCCCTCAGATAATAAATCCTTTGAACACGTCTAAGTTTGTGTGCACGCATGTGTAAAACAGTGAAATTTTCTTTGAATGTTTTCAGCCTGTACTGTAATACTCAACTCGTTCCAAAGCCTACAGCAGTTACTTGGAAGAATCCTCCAAGCATCAGTGGTCTCTGGAACAGCTCCTGCAGAACAAAGCCAACTTGAAGTGTGATTGCAACGGAGATATATGTAGGAACCTAGCAAAAGCAGAATAATAAACCTGGCTGCTAACACACAGTGCAACATCCTGCATTTGAACAGCACACAGTGACAACAAGGGCTGACTGGCCAGTACTAGAGGTTACAGCTCTGAGAAAAGTGGCTCAAAATCAAGTGAAATGTGCCCCTCTAGTGAGGCACAAGGTATTCAGTTTGGAGGCATGTGCAGATCCCAAGTGAACACACCCTGTGCTAGCAGAGTGGGTCACACTGCTCTCCTAGAACGTGTGATCTCCCTACAGTCTGCTTGGGAGACCACACTATTTACTGCACTCAGCTCAACAAGCTTCTCAGATATGATCCAAGTTAACATAAATTTTTCTACAGTCAACTCTCTGCTTAAGAACATAAGTAGATATGTTCAAGATAACAAAACAATGTACTAAGCCCAATATTCCACCTTCAGCAGATGCTGAAAGTGTGCAAGAGAAGGGAAATCACAGTGATACTTGCCTAAAATATTCTACAACTCTCCCGTCTTTAAATGTTAACTTTTATAACAGACATCTAGAAAAAAAAATAATACTTGTTTCCATTATGTCGTCCAATTGCTTTTGACCACTTCACTCATCGTTGCCTATTTTTTAACCATAATTTTATCCATGTGAGAACCTACCCTTTCCTCCCAAGCATGTTAAATGTCCTCAAAAGCAGTTCCATGCCTAATGCTACTGCATGCCTTTTGGAAATATATGACAAGATGATCAGTCAGATCTCCATCCCTTGGGAGAATTGTAAACCGCAGTGTCTTGCTTACCACTGCATAAATGAGGAATATGGGGAGGGCTAAGATGCTTACTGGCAGAAAAGCTCATTTTGAATTATGTACGCCAAAGCAGATGTTATATGTCACATACACTGGGAAATTGGTAAGACAATTACAGTAAATATCAGTATTCTGATTTTAGTAAAAAAAACCAGAAAAGAAACGGATCAAGAGTTCAGCATACATCCAAGTTTTGGTGGCATTTCCCCAGTATTTTTAGGACTTAATTTTTAAATAAGCCAAAGAACTCTTTTAGGCTAAGATATGTTTCTTTCTTTAATGAACATCTACTAAGTCATACTGCATACTGTACTTATTTAAAGCACAATATATTAATCCCATGTAATACTTATAATTACTTCTATCATATAGCATAGGCTTTACTGAACAAACAGTCCAGACATCACTGTATTATGCAAACAATGATGTCCACTAAGAATCTATGGAAAGTTGACAAAGTGAAAACTGCCCATTTCCAAAATCATCAGCACCTTAGAGTATTATGGACCATAGACAAGAAAGTCTCTGGGATGCAAACAATTCCCATTGTATATAAAAATTTTCCACTGTCCTAAAACTGACAGCAAGTCAATTCAGTCTAAGATTTCTAGATATTTCTGCCCTTACTGCTGTTTGTTACACGTGATATGATGCCATTGTAAGGTTCAACTGCTGTAACTGTATGTTTATGATTGTTTACCCTTTCTAGGAAAGCCACATAGTTACCATGCAGCTGTACAGTTCTGTAGGTAGGAAAGGTTACATATTTCCTACCTTCTCCAGTCACCAGTGCTGATGAAGCTGTGAAATGCTTGGGAGGCAACTGCTGTATGCTGCTAAAGAATGTGATAGCTGCTAGAAGTACAGCATTTTGGCTTGACAAGAGACACAACTTTGAGGGGGCACCAGGGCTTAAATTTGGGCTCTGCTGAAACACATGGCAAATTCCAATTAATTTCACCAGAGGTAGGATCTTGCGCTGAAGGTCTTTTGGTTTTCCGTGCCTTTTACTTCTACCTCTAGAGCCACTGGCTTCCCTTCAGCACCTAAGGGCCACAAAGTACTGCCAAGCCCCTTCACCAGTGCATCTAGCCCAAGCTGGAAAAAGACAGGCTATTTGTCTGAAGAGGATCTTAAGTCCAGCCCATGATGGTTGCAGAAGGAATCCGCTCAGTTTATAGAGAGGAGTCTGCTCACATGCTTACTTTCTAGTAATACCCAAACATGGCCTGTGCTATCAGGCTAACAGACTAATGGTAGCCTACAAAAATTGCATTCATTCAGGAAACCTGTATGTGTCAGGTTGTAACTGACACTCGGCATCAACAGCTCGTTTGTTTTTGGTCTTACTCTTTCTGAAGCAAAATGATTTTTCAACATGAGAAAATGAAGGTAAACTAAATATCCACAGAAACAGGACTAATATTCTGCCTTAAAGTTTGAAACAGAAACCAAACTGCCCAAAACAGAGATCATGATAGCACTAAAAAAACCAACACAGCTTCATGAAAAGCACTGCTTTTCCGAAGTAGGTCCTTTCTTAGAAATAGAGCAGGCACAGCTTCTATTTATTATTTATGGTGCCTTGTGCCTATGTCAGCTCCTGATTAATAATTAAAATTAATCTCATTAAGGCAGATTTCATTACAGGATAATTTAATTAAATGATGAATTGGCTCCCAGATGTCACCATTTGTGCCATCTTTTAAAAGATGCTGCTGATGACACAGATTTACAAGGTTTTAGTCCTAATCTGAAAAGCTGTATTATTTAACAGATATATAGCATTTTTTTTTACAAGGAAGGCATGCAACTTGAAATAGAATTCAGATAAAGTGAGACAGGCACTTACAAGTATAAACAGAGGTGTATGTGTGTTTGTGTAGGGCATGAGGAAAGATGAGAAGGTCAGCTTCAAATTTGTTAAAAAGAACTCTAACTTCAGTACTTGTGAGGATCCTACATACCAGCATTTCAAGCAACTTCCTTGTATCACAAAGCAGCTCAGAAAGCTTCAGAAGAAAAATTATTTTTGATAGGTCTACAGAAAATTACTTTGACTTTCCTAATTCAAAGAACCAGCGAAGACAGATGAATGAAAAGAAGAAATGTCACTGGTAGCAGGAGGAAGTACCACACTTCCTGCTCCCCTTTTCATAATGCTATGCAACTTTTCTCTTGCTTGTTAATTGTAAAAACCCAACACAAAACCAAACAAACAAAAATAAAATGTAACTAACTAACTAAATAAAACCAACCAAACCCTACTTTGATAGTCTCAGATGAATCAGCACTATTAGAACAGGCCAGAAAAAAAGAGCCAATGAAGATGTTTCATAAGCCTTAGAGCAAACAAACAAACAAACATACAAAAGAGCAGCGAGGACACCAAGTAGTGACACAAAGGTTTAAAATAGCAGAAAGGCATTTTCTCTTGTATTTCTCCAGTGTACCATACCTCACAGTGATGGGCTACATTCCATAAAACCTCACAGAACTTTTTAAAAGACAGTATAAGGAAAAATGAAAAAAGCATGAAGTTGAATTATGAATGCACCATGCCAATATGCGCATTTGTGGGCTAAGAGTGCTATTTTTAGGCAGCTACATTTGCCTAAGGAATGGCCAGCAACCTGATCTCGATCTGCTGCGTATTACTGCTTTCTCAAAAGACAGTTTAGTATATGAAAAACACCACATACCTTCAAGTTCATGATCACCAAACCATCTTTTAATGTGTCAGAGAGAAAGAAGGCAGCATAGCCAAAGTCCCCACTTCAAGTAGTATTCTGTTCACACCAGAGATTGCTCCAAATAACGATGCAAGCTCTTCATCAGTATGGAAAAGATTTAGTACAGATACTTTCCATTAAAATAATACAAAACCACTCAGAATACTTCAAATGTTGAAGCTGCACCTCTCTTAGGTTTCTCTGACCATTCAGACCATCTAAGCTCTGCCACAAAAGTGCTGTTAACAAAGTCCTCTGTGGAAATTACACAATTGCTTCTATTTCTGTTTGGTAACAAGCAAGGTAGCACTCACTTTTGGGTGATAAATCTGCTGGCCACTTTGATCACCATATAATCTTACTGAAAATCCACTTCCCCTGTTTATTACCTGTAATTCTTGACGTTGTATCTCTGCTTCTGCATAAAATCAGAAATGTTTTATATTGAAAGACTGACAACATATCTCTTGTTTTATCTCCATGGAGCATCATGGAATGGTGCATCTTTGGTATTGTAGCAAATACTAGAGATTCTACTTTGTTCCTTATACAAACTGTAGAAAATACGTAGAAAAAAAGAATTTTTATAGCATTCACATATAATTTCTTTTTAAAGACTACATAAATGCAGAAAGACGTTTAAAGATGTTTAAAGACTACAGACTGTAGGAAGACTACAAACACCTTTGTTCTATAGATGTTTTAACTTTCTCTTACCATCTGCAAAATTAATGTATCAGTCCTTCAACACCATATGACTAGGCTTCCAGCAACAAACTACTACCTGAAATGCGAAAGCCAGAAAGTCACTCTTTATTCTTGTCAGTCCCATGGTTCCACTGCATGATGTAACATCATCTTTTCCTAGAGCTATATTTTAATTATTATGAAGCACTGGTTTCCCTTACATTATTTATTTCACAGTTCATCATTAAAATAAAGTATTAATAATTTGCAATGAGTTTAGAACAGCTACAGTTTAGATATGTGTGTATATATACAGTTCTGGGATGATTCAGTAGTATATCCATGCATATAAACCATGGGTTATCACAAAGCTCTCTGCTTTAGCAGCAGTGCTGGTTCTACACAACTATAGCAAGAAGCTGATCTCCTTTCCTTCATGTCTTACCTGCCTCTGATCCCTCCTCTCCATCATACAGGGGAGAGGGCAGGAGGAAAAGAAGAAAAGACATCTGCTTCAATAGCTGTTTTGCTCTGCTTCTGAAACTGTGCAGAATACCCTAAAAATTATAGTCAAAGACGTAACTGGTTTAAATCCTTTTAAAAGGATTGTAGGTTATGTGGGTAAAAATGTATAATGCCATGCTGTAATTCAAAATTTGAATATAGTATAGAAGCTACCTTCCTTTTTGATTTTCTGTCTTTACCTGGGGAAGCCACAGAAACGTTCCAAAAAGTAAGCCTCTGCACTTAAAATCCTTCCTCAAGATAGCTATGGTTCTTGTAACCTTTTGAGCAGTACAATAGGTACCTCCTTATGAAAATTACAATTTGTCTGCTGAAAAACTACTCATGAGAGGGGGAAAATATCCCTCTTAACTGTTCTGGTTTCAGTATTTCTACTGATAATTTAATGTGAATTTATAGAAAAAAACATGACATATCATTTTCTGGGATTTCCCCTGACATTTACCCCGTCATTAAAGCTGCTGCTCAGTGTCTCTCTGGTTTCTCATTTTATCTACCTTTCCACACATCTTGCCAGGCTGGGCTCAGCATTATGCTTCCAGTCTGTTAACTAGCATAGACACCACAGTGTGTTCCCACTTTGCACCACTGCATGCCCAGTTCTTCCACGAGGTAATCTTTCCTGATAAAATATAATTCCAAGGGGGGAAAACAGGGCAAAACAAAACTTGACATCCTAGGTTGACAGCAAGCCCAGACAGAAAAGAATAATCTATTACAGAGCAGCTGAAAGTAATGGTGTATATATATAATGCACAGATAAGGGGTTTTCTACATCTTATGGTTGCCTTTAACATAATATACTAGTGAGCAGAATAAATGCTATTCTTTCTTCTTTTTCTTAAAGAAGCCTTTTAGCAAAGTTCTTTTGTACTCACCAGACTAAACACCCTCTGGATTTCCTGAGGTATAGTAGGAAAAAGAAACTGAAATACGATACATAGGTAGGTGCTCAGCTCTATGTCTTCCTATTTTCTTGAAGAATTACAGTGTTCCCTCTGGTGATTTAACACCGTCACCTTACAGGAAGTTGAGAAGACATTTTGAGGTATTATTATGGAGTGATGCTTTCACCTAAACTTAACTGTGGTACAGGTACAGGAAAATGCATTAATCTCATTCATTTGAGCCTGCATCTATCAGTGGTGGATTTTGCATGCTATCTCTAGAAATATGTACTGGTGGTTTAAGAGAGGAGCAATTACTAATCTACTCAATTCTACTATTATTCTGGATAAAAAATGGCTGTACATCATTAGTGTAACCGTGTATCAGAAATGATGCTCTGGTCACTAATGAGGTAGAGCAGTAAAAGCTGAATTTGCTTTTTCCCACACACACCTCCTTCGCTCTTGATTCAATCTATACTTGCGTTTTTCTGATGGAAAAGCCTTTTATTCAACAAGAAATGAGTGTAACTGAACATATGCAGAAAGTATGCAAAGACACGGTGAGAAGAACACCTAGAGAGACCACAGCCACCCCATCTTGAAAATATATTTGGAATTAACTGCTGTCCCTTGCACAGAAACCATATTAATATACTAATAATAGAAAACTCCAAAGGAAGAGCGATGCCACATCTGTGGTTAAATGCCACACTTAGATGACACACCTGAGTGGTTTGTTGGACCAGTCAGAAGAGAACAACAGTAGCTAATGCTTGGTAGTTCAGAAAGCTTTACTTAAGTAAATTTGCTTTGTTACTGAATTCCCTGTCCTTAGCCCCTTTGAGGCAAGAGAGTCAAGCTCATCAGTGACATCCAACAATGCTGTTACAGAAATAAGATATACAGCTGTTTTCCACCACTTTTTTGCCAGTCCCATGAACTCAAAAGGACAGAGGTGGAAGGGAGTGAGCAAAAACACTGGAGCAGGAAGGGGAAGCATTTGATTCTCTAATTTTGCTCTCAAAACTCTATTTAAAAAAGAACAGCTTATTTCACCTATGTTAGGAGCTTTCCGTCTACTAAGGAAATGGATTAAAACTGGTTTTGATTGGCTTCCTGGAACTAATTGCATTTTGTACTAAATACAAATAATACAAATAATACTAAATACAAATAATACAAATGTTATGGGAATACCACTAAAAAATAGACTGGCTTCTTACTGATCTAGCTTTGAGTTATTTTCCTGATGTTTATCAATTCAGCAAACAAGTGAAATTCTCTTAGAGCAAACTATATCCTCAGAGAATTGTACAAATTACCTCAATTTACCAGCAGGCCAAGAAGTTAATAGATATTTACTAGGCAAAACATAGCCCAGCAACCACTGGATACAAAGTGAAACAGTAATACATTTACATCTTGAGGAAAGCATCTATCCCTCAACATACATTTTTTTCTTGCATCTATTGAGTAACAAAACCAACATTTTCATCAACAGTCTTTCTGTTACTTCTTTAGCAATATTCCATGAAAGATCTAAAAACTTAATTATTACTGAAGAGTTGTAACTACATTAGGGTGACACTGATAATCCAAAGACTAAAAAATAAAGAAGAATACTTTTATTTCAGAATCTTTTAATAAAATATATACTGCCAAAAATATGTGCCACTTTGTAAGGATGAACTTATAGAAGAGCAAGCCTTAAAATTTAATCCAAGAATAACTACGGTTCTTTGGGAAGTTTTTTTCCTAAAACTGTGTTTTTCAGTCAGGTTCTTTCCAACAAACCCTTGACAATTTTACAGGAATTAGGTGAATAGGTAGGCCTTTTTCTCATTTTTTTTCCCAGCTGGTAACTTAGGCAATACTTCTCCATTACCACAGTCTGATTCTAAAGCTACTTTAATTCTTAATGCCTTAATCACTTGTGCTTATTAAATTATTCAAAAAGTTCTCTGAACAACAAAGAAAAGAAAGATCTTCCTTTGCAGCTAATGAAGCAAAGGAAAGTTCTGGTTTCGCAGAATCTGTAAGGTTGAATGGGCGGCTGAGGAAAGATGCCCTTGAGAGTTTTATTTTATGCCTTTTGCCTTATTTTTCTACTTACAGAAGAGGGAAATAAATAAAAAAAAATGGGAAAAATAGTAGCAGCAGAGTTGCCATCTCATTATATATTTCTTCCCAATAGGAAATCATTATTTTTTCCTGGTTCTGTTCATTCACAATGTCTCAAGATCATCCTCAGTAATTCTTGCACCTCAAGATGAAAGTTACAAAACTGAGGCTACTGCCATCGCAGAATCACATGCCCTAAAGCTTGTATAGGGAATCTCCATGTCCTTTACAGTTACCTCCTCATGAAAAACTGTAAAACAGGTAGCAGGAGGAAATATCACGAAAAGGGAGGAATCCAAAGCCCCTTCTCTGGTACTAGGTACATCAGTCACAAACGGTGCTGTCTAGCAAGGGATAAATTTAAATATGCAAAGAAAGGGTCAGGGACCATGCAGGGGTGGTATGTGGGCATGGCAGGTGGATTGGTGATTGTGTCAACCCTTTGAATAACCTGCTTTCCACGGGGCTGGAAAGCAATGTCCAAACCCATACATTAACAGCTGCTAACTGAGGGAAAGATATACTCCATCATAGCTGCCAAAAACATTCTTTAACAAACTAAGCACAGAGATGGTAATGTTCAATCAGCAAGTACTATCAGCCTTCACAGAGAAGAAATGTTATGACTATGAAATAAGCATGACCACAGAACAGCTTAAAAAAAAAAAAAAAAAAAAGTTAAATGACTTTCCCAAAATAAAAACCCAGCTTTTTTCCACTCATCCAAAAATCCTTTTTGATATATGTCTTTTGTTATATTTTCTTACATCGCCAAGTATAAAGAATATTTTGTGTTTCATGAATACAGAGACAAAGCTTCTTGATTCCTGTGCATTTTTTTCTATTAAATACTCGACAGAGAGCCCAAAGGAAACACTGGAACCTACCAGAACTCTCAGAAGTGACAAATAATGTGCAAACTGCAGAGTTTATGTTATTTGAATAACCTCTCAAAACTAGACACCAAACAAATCTTGAAATGCATTTGAATTTTACGTATATACAACTACTTAGGTGTGGTAAATATAATAAAATTTGTGATTTTGTGATTTGTGACCTCCTTTTTTTTCTTTCCTTAGTAGAAAGGCAACAACACTAAAGCAGCAATACATTATTACTACACACTATAGAAATTATCAAGGGTGAAATCAAATTTATTGCAGCTGTAACACTTCCAAAAGAGAACAGGAATCTGGGTCTGTGCCAAAGAACACATTTTGGGCAGCTGATCACATGACCTTCAAAATAACTGAATTAATTTTGTTGTAAAAATAAAAACTAAACTCCACTAAATATCAAAACCAAAGGGTACAAAAGTGATTTCCAGATTAAGAGGAAGGCTTTTTTAAATTTCTTTAACAGCTGTCATGGCACCTGGCTTTCTAACATGAAATGCAAATATACTTTCTATCAACTACAACCTGTATTTATTCAAAACAAATGGATTTAAGTGATGAATACCATAAATATAAAGCCTGATTCATCTTACAGATGAATGCACCTTATCAAAAACTGAAATCATCTAGAGCAGCAGGAGACTTCCAGAAAGCAGGAAAACCAGAAAAAAAACCCTAGTTTGTCTCCTAATATCCACCCCTAGAATGTCCCAGGTGGGAGATTACAGCCCACATGCCAGTTCCTCTTACGGGCCCCAATTCAGAAAAGCATACCTATTCAGGAAAGCACTTAATTAAGCACATGCTTATATGCTTTTCTGAATCAGGTCCATGGTACCATAGGAAATGGGTATAACAGACAAAGTGAGTGAGCAAAACTAACTGAGAACTTAGCTCCATAGCATAAGCTTTCACTTAGGTACTTCTGCATTTTTAAGATAGGATGCACTGCTTGAAACAGCACAGCTAAGCACACTCAGCTGTAAAATGCAGCAGGGCCAAAAGGAGACCTGAGTATAACCACATCTCAAAACCAATTCAGTATCTCATATGCCTAATCCACTGCAAAAAGTGCTGTGAAAGGTGCAAAGTACCTTTTTTTTTCTGCATTTTTTTATTTTCCAGCAGATAAGCAGCTTCAGGCATATTGATATAATGGGGATAAATGGCAAGTGGCCAAAGAGCTGTTCATTACAGTGGTTTGGAGCTACTGATACATACCTAGTTAGCGTCAGCAAAAACAGAGCATGGAAGGAAAGAACTCTGTACCTGTTAATGATGCACAGGAAAGATGACTTCAAGAAGGTCATTCCTTTTCACTAGCAGCACTATGGAACAACAATTTTATATTTTTCCTGTCATTCAATGCTGCTCTCGATGATAAATCCGAAGCTGAAAAAGAAGGTGGACACCAGCAAGCAAGGTTGCCCAGCAGCTGCTTCGAGCAAAGCAGGAAGTTAACTGAGGGCACACGTGGGCAGACGGATTAAGAGCCACTGGCAAATCTGAAATATTCTGAGTTCTGATATCCTGCCATATCTTCATGGTACTATCAGCCAGCAGGAAAACCCTGCATTCTGCACTGGAGAAAACCAAGTCTAAGAATGGCAATTATATGCACGTATGGGAATACCAGACCCTTTATTATGTTTCAAATAACTGTTTCACTGGAAAAGGTTACTATTTTCAGCTAGTTCACATTGGTTTTCTATCATTTAAAAATAATACTAAGCTGAATAAAAGTATGTAATAGCAGAACCATTCAGCACGTTACACTGAGAACCACAAGGATTAAAAATACTCCGCTGCCCATAAGAGTTTTGGTCAAAGAGATAAAGGATAGAGTTTGAAACTCCTTCACTGCAAATTAACTGTAATTTTAATATAGGAAAATGAAAGTAAAAGCTGCAGCTTCCTTTCTTGGCAATTTTTATTAACACTGCAAATCAGCAGAAACTTTAGTATCAGCCACTCTAAACTTTGGATTTAACACACCAGAAGGTACACAGACTCTCACAACTTTACTCACATATTTTGCAATTAGCCAATCTGTCAAAATGCAGAGAGTTTTCTATAATTCAGTTATAGAGTTATTAAATGTAGTTCTGAGGAATACTCTTGAAAGCTAAAGTAGCCAGGCTAATAGGATATTATTTTCTACTTACAAAAACTTAACATCATGCAATTAAACCATCTGAGTAGTTTTCAGCTACGCACCACTCATAAACTGAGAACCTGCTGGTCAACCCAACCCTAAGTAGTAGAAAAGTGTATATAACCTGAGAATACTAACAGGGCTGCAGAGGTATTTCAGGGAGGGAAGCCAGGCTCTTTTCAAGTCACAGCAACATGACAAATAAGTAGGACAGAAATAGCAGAGGGCTGCAAATTCTGCATACCAATTAATACATCACTACCATAGTCTGACCTACAGTTTCCAAAGGCTTTAGTTTTCATCATGCAACAATCATTGAAGGATCTCTTAAGGCATCACATATCACATTACGAACTCATGCAATCACACAGCAGTTTCTTTACCGGGTGCTTTTAGTACGCCAAATAAGGATGCAGGAGTTCCTCTCCTTTAATACTCTATCAGGAGCTGTTTCTTTCCACAGTCCTCAAAACCCATCACCTCCTATAGCCATATTAATTACAAATACACTACAGAATTAGATGGGTTGTATATTTTCTTCTCTAACACATACTTTATATCTGTTTCTCTTAATAGCCAATATACATACACAGCAGGAATTTACAGATACATACTGGGCACACGCACACCATTACAACTCCAACAAGCTTGATCAAATCTTTAAAAATTTACCAGATTTTCTCTCATCCTTAGACTGAATTTGCTCAGATGACAAACATTTCCAGGATAAACTACAAAACACTGGTATATAAAGCGCACACACCTATTAATCCCACCACAGTGGACTACAGTGGATGGTCTGTAGGGTTTGCTTTGATGACCATGTATTTTATTTCTTTGTTTATTACTGTTTTGGGAGCCAAGAATTTTCTGTTGAATTAGCAGAAGTTTACTGGCTTACCAAAATTTAATATTCAAAATATTAATGTATTTCAGTATTTAAATAGTGAGGGTTTCACTGGAGATGTAAGAGATGTTTAAACTGATTCACAAAAAAAAAAAAAAAAAAAAATCTTGGCACTATTTCCACTAAATTTTATACATTAAACTATTTACACTGACAGCAACTGTGCAAAGTGTGTTACTCCATATGATTCAGGGAGGTTTTACTCCTCAAAACAGCTCTTTCCACGCATACAAGCAAACAGTATTATGTTACGTGTAAATGGAGCAGATCACTCCAAGAAAGGGCAGGATCTGCTGTAAAACTGTGGTGGTCCTAAGTTTAAGTGATGATTTCTTTCCTTAAAGGAGAGATTGAAAATTGCTGCAGTCCCAGGGAAGCAATAACTCTTAAGAAAAAGAGTAATACTAGTCTTAGGCACTTAGTCTGCTTTCACTAGATACGGTAATAATGCTTTAATAAAGATGACTACAACTATTCAAGAGTCTAGTGTCATGAATGGAGGAGGTCTTTAACTGATGGTAGAACTCTGTATATAGTATTTGTCTCTAAAACCACATCATCATTTCCAATTGTATACATTGCATAATAAGTAGAAGAGCTTTAAATTCTAGAACTTTAATGATTTAAAATGTACAATATCATATTAGTCAGTGCAAAACAGTTCATAAAATATAGCCAATTACATACATAATGACGGCCACTATTGTCACAACAAGACGACCTCTGCTGGCATAATAATAGTTCTGCTTCCCACTTAATACACATTTCCTGCTAACTATAAATGTTTGTTTTGCTCATATTCAATACATATAATAACTCAGTCATTTATTAATAATTATAAAGAAAGGGGACTGTACATTTGAGTAAAATGTACATCATTGGAGTATAGAAATGTTGTCAAAATTCAAGGACTTGATTGTATATGAGGGCAGATCTACTGGAATTATACTATAAATCTCTGGGTACTAAGACAGATGCTGGAAGTTTTTCAAAACTGACTGACTGGAGACAGGATCCAAGATATGCATGCGTACAATGAGACTACTAATGAACCTTAGACTGCTATTCATCATAAACTAGATTCTGGAAAAAATTTTACCTTCTCCCAAAAGATTTACTCAAATGTATTTCAAGCAAAGAGAGTTTGTACTGAATAAGGTAAAAAAAAAAATTAAAAAAAGAAAAACCACAACATTCCCCACTAGCCTAAATGCATTACTAATGAAAATCAAGTTTTTCTTCTAAGTGAATGACTTCATTCTATTATCTTAAGGCAGATGGGGATAGAAAGATGGTTTACTGGAGTAGAAACCGTAATCCCCACGCTTTCTCATTATATCACCTGCAATAGAACCCTTTAATGCCACTTCTGCTATGGTGATTTACGCTTCTCTGCACCAAAAAGGCATGTCTCCTTTGTTACACATCACTTGTGTGGGTACTGGGTAGAGCAAGCCATTAAAAATAATGTGTAATTAGTAGCTTTCTTCAAGTGACTAAGAGAAGTAAAACAAGCACAAAAAAAGCTGAAGAACAGTTGCAAGCCCACACAGGATCTACCCAGTTATGCATCCTTTCAGTGGAAAACAGTGCCAGAAACACACTATACGATACCTTTATTCCACTTCTCGTATTCACTTTTTATTAATGCAGTCTTGTCAGCTCCAGAAATGTGAGAATGATTTATTCCATCATTTTCTTGCCATTTGCAAGGCAGCTACAGTTTCTCTTTATTTCTGAGACGAATCTTTCCTCCATTTCTCCCCTTTACATTGACATCATTAAGTTTATGACTTACAAGGCATTATAACCTCACAGTATGTACGATATGATGTCAAAAGAAGTACGATTCCCAGAGAAGCCCTGGGAATGAAGCCAAGTTCCAGTGTCACTCATGGATGTCAAACTCCCATGCATACCTTAGTCTGCCCTTAGGTAATTCACTCGTGTTTCTCTCATTTAAATGGACGCATTTTCTTCTGCAAAAGTATAAAAGTTGCACATACCAACTTACCAGGTGACATTACTAACATTTATAGAGAAGAAGGCAGTTTAGTCTTTTCCTCCAGCTGGACTGACCTTACTGTAGACCAAGAGTGGAAGACAATGGCAGAAAAATGTTTTTCACATAACGGTAACCTCTTTACGTAGCCAAATGCAAAGGCCTCATCCCTAGCATCAGTCATAAGAGGCAAGATTACTGCAGAGATCTTCATTGCCATCATAAAAAAAACCCTTATTCTCACAGACAGATTTACGCAGAAACCTTTGCTGCCTGCTTTGTGCTGTGGCATCTGCTAAAGACCATTTTCTAAACCTAAATTTCAAGGGAAGTTACTTACACTCCTGTGAGAGAGAAGAATCTAAAAAATTACAAGGAAGGATAGAAAAAACCCAAGTAATTAAAATAAGGCACCCGGAGATATTCCCCACATAATCTGTCTGTGGCCTTAACAATCTTCGTGACTTTTATAATGGTCTGATTATCTGAAACAAAATTTTGTTAGCATAAAGCTCAAAAGCCACCTCTGAGCAGCAGCAGAACGCAAGGACTGATTCTACCACTTTCAGCAACCAGTAGTGAAGGATGAGAGAATACTGGGAACAGATTAAGTTAGCTCCAAACACCAGGGGATGTTCCAGGAGCCTTCCCTAGACAATATTTATTTCATTTTTCAAGTAGTACTCAGTCATGGCACTTTGATGTTTTGTTACAGCAGCAGCATTGAGAAGTATAAAATATGAAAAGTAAACACAGTGGCTTAGTGAAACCAACAGCTGTGTCTGTATCATTCACTCCAGAGGGCAGCCATGCTGCATTTCACATTTCTACTTTATTGTATATACTTGGTCAAAGTATACTCAGTCATCATTTACACAGTTGGTTCCTCTTTCCCCCCCAGGTGCAATTTTTCATCTATTGCTTTCATCATTAAAAATTTCAAGAAAATCACCTATAACCTATGCATTCCTAAGTATACTCTCCATTGAAAATTTTCTCAGGGAAAATTTAAATCTTTCAAAAGAATTCAGCTGGGTATTGCAGATGGTATGAGTATTATATGTTAAAAAAAAATAGAGAAAAGGTTTCATTTTTCACCTATGAAACGTAACCATGTTCTGTGTCTTGAAAACATTCACAATGAAACAACACTGTCTCAACAATCCAATGTATGGAATATTTGTCATACACGAATGGGAGTATGGAAACCACCTTACACACCTCCTGTATGTTGAGAAAAATACTCCACATAAAACTGTCAACGCTAGTGTTGTTCTTCCCCACTTCAGACATTGTTTCTGATCTATCCACTGAAATCCTTCTCTACAGAGGAATTAAGATGCGCCGTTGCTACTAGAGCCTTGCAACTAAAGAGTAGGTGTGAAAAAGTTAACAGCAATTCAAAACTGCTATAGTACTTCAGTAAAATAAACAACCTTGTTGATGTTTTTCATTTCAGCTAAGAGTTACAAGACTGTCTTGCCTATAAAGAATTTTAGAATTAGTATGCTTAAGCAGTGATGGCTCTAGCTAAATCCTTCCAGTCCAAGGGGCCAGGTAACTAGCACTCCATAGGCACAGAAAGGAAACCATGCAAAACATGCACGGCAAAAACTCAGAAACCAAGACTCTTCACTTGAACAATAGCTTAAAATACTCCTCATGAAGAAAAATAAACTTTACTGTATGTTCTTCCTCTTGCTAACCATGGAACGGCTCAACGGGATGAAGACAAAGAAAGCCTGCTGGAAGGATACTCACTAGTATTAACGGCAATAAATTTTCAAACTCCAAAAACAAAAACGTCTATTTCCATAGAGTAATAAAGGGGAGATTCCCAGTGGGACCTATCAGCTGTGTTGGGTTTCTTTCTTTTCTCTCTTTCCTTCCTTTCTTTTCTCTCTTTCCTTCCTTTCCTTCTTCCTTCCTTTCCTTCTCTCCTTCCTTCTTCCATTCCCATTTTCCATTTTCCTGAGTTTTATGGTGTACTTATTGTGGATGGTGAATGTTGATATTTTCTCCATCTTTTTCTGAAACTATAATAGCAGCAAGTATAATTTTTGAGCACTGTGAGGCACTCGGATTAAAATTTCAGTTTTTTCAAAATTGACATCATTCCTGGTTAGGCACTGTATCCAATATTCACTAAAGGCTTCTGGAGTGTCTCTTGAGACTGCTGAAAATTAAAGGACTGGAGGAGGACAGCTAGCAGGTCAACTCCAGCTCTTAGGACTTGCCAGGTGGATTTCTGCAACTTCTAAATAGTTCTAAGTCTTCTTTTATAAATACACAGGCATTTAGATAAAAATAGAAAGCAAGTCTGTAGACTTTTCAAATCTATCAACTGCAGAAAAACAAGCCACTTCTTCAAACATGACTATATTTGGCAGGATGTCCTGATAGGCAGTTATTCAGTCTTATGTCACACCTTGACACCAGGACATTCAACAGCACTCTTTACAAGGTTAGTGCCCAAAACAGGAGATTTCCTCCAGCAGCAATAAAAAAGCAGATGAAATATGTACCATTATTACTGTAATACATCTGCTACTATAGGCATATTCTAAAAAACTATTTAAATTCTATGAACCCAGAGATTTTCAGTAAATAGTTCAGGATAAGGTTCTCAAAATGTTAGCTAATTCTACCCTGTTTAAATTAAAATCAGAAATTATTCCAACTTGGAATGTTCAGGCCAACGTTGACTCTTCAGGGAAATCTTATCAGTATGTGTTTGCTTTTGTCAAAAATAAGCACTACTGAACTCTAGTACTAACAAGAAAGAACTGAAGACTTCAGGAACAATCAAGGAATGATGCATCACATAACTGCCCTTGGTCCTAAAAAGCCTATTTCCTCTACTGATGATTTCATTTTGCAGTTATCTCCAGATTAAATTTAGCAACTTGCAAGAAAAATGTAAAATTTTTCTCAACTAATTAAACTGTGGATTTCTTGACTTAAAAGCAAGACAAGCACAAGACTCGGTGTGGTATCACCTCCTTGGAAACCTATGATTTTCACTTATGATGCCTCTAAAGAGTATGGTTTAAATTGTCATTTACTACATCTATTAATAAACACTTAAAGCATTCCATTTGAAATAATAAACACAGGTGCCACATTACAGAGGCTACAGGTTAATCTTTACTTTTATAATGATGCATGAAAAAGCCACAAAAACTCATTATCAAAGCTATTTAACTTGGGCAATGCTTTTGAGAACATGATAGTCAAGCAGTCAGATAACAGGATAAAGAGCAGGATGTCCAGATGTCCGTATCCCATCATAGCTCTAGTACCACAACAAGAATCACTACCACTAGAAGGAAGAGACTGTACAGAGAAATAAACAAACAAATACAGCTTTTAAGATTATTAAACATAAATTGAACATATGAATGTGATAATTAGTGCATGAGTTTAGTCAGAGTAATTAATCCCTTGAAAAGTAGATAATAAATACACAGTGGAAGATGATAACCCTTGTACAACTCTGTACAAGAAACTGATTACATGTATATAAAGGGAAACTGTGGTTGGATTCAAGCTCCTGAACAGTAAGGCTTCTACATACAGGATCAGACTGACAGCACACAGCATTCACTCTTGCTATCTGCTGTACTTTCCTGAGAACAGAGACCCCTGTGTCCAGCGCAGCAAAGGCTGAGTGAATCTGGTTCCTGGAGTAACTGAGATTACAAGCATCCTGCAATGTTCCATGAGGACCAGCAGATAAGCAAGTGAAGTACATAAGGAGTAAGGAACCCCCAAGGCCAATAACTTCCAGGTTGTGTAAATAAATGCAATTAATAGTGATTGATATAAAACATATGATAACAAGATAAATAACTCTTAAGTATAGAACATATTGCTCCCTCTGATGGTAAAACCCACTTGAAAGGATAGAAATACTCCACAGATTTCATTGCAGAATTATTTTAACTCCACTGTTTCAAAAATTGTCATGCTATCAAGTTTACTTCATATACAAAATAAAATAAACTAAAAAGGCAGAGAGGAAATGACAGCCCATTCCACTCAAGCAAATACCCAAACTGGTGGGACACAACACGCTGCACTCAATGCACAGACTACTGGAAGAATTTTAGCAGTAGAGCAATAATCTTTCAATGAGTGGAAAAAGACCAGGCAGAGGCTTTTCTAACTGCTCGAGAGACACTGTAAGGATCACCACTTAGTGAGCAAGATTTTTCTCACACTTAATCCTACCTGGGCTGATAAATGCACGAATCCTATTTACTCAGTCTTTGTCTCAGAAGTAAGGTTTGCTTTAGCTCGTTCGCTTCTATATTTTGACTGAATACATAAATAAAAATTTCATGTGGCCCAGAACCAAAGACTAAATATTTAAAGACAAACAAAGTTTTGCATTATCAGGAACAACTAAAGATTTGCACCATAAAAGACTTTCACGACAGTTAGTCATTAGTTACTGCTTCCACTAAACAAAAATTAAAAATCCTAATAAGCAACAACCATGATCAGTCTGTTAACATTCCTTCCTTTATATTTAAACTAAGTTTCAGATTTAACATGTCAGCTCTACATTACCATCTCAAATTATATCATATGTGCTTCAAAAATTCTGTGTCCAGTATTTTCCAGACCAGAGCCTGTCAGGGCTGACGATGGAAGGCAAAGCAAGAGAAGGAATCAAAGAAGCATTAGGGAACCACATGCACCTTCTTCCAGGTCCTCTGAATCAGAGACACTCTTCGAAGTACTTCCCCTGTACCTTACCTGCTAGTCAGCTGTAGAGCAAAAAGCATCCTGAAAATACAGATGAGAATGTCAACCTGCATACACCTGAGCTTAGCAACGACTCTGAGAAGGATGCCTGGAGGATCTCAAGGATAAAACCACTGTGTTTAGTCCCCACTTTGAAATCTGTTTCACAGCAGGTTCTCTTCCTTTTGATGCTACCAAATTGTAACTTCATCAGGTGTTTTCACAAGGGCAAAAGTAAACCTCCCCCACAGTCTCCATTACCATTAAAAAAGCATGTCAATTTACACTGGAAAGTTGTATGTTATAAATTTCTTTCAGAAACCAGTCAGGAAAGAGACATAGCATACTGATTACACTAAAATTATTACACTGATAATATAGATATAATAAAATAATATCTTGGGCCTTGTTACACAGCTCTTTTTATTCCTGTTAAGTAACTGCAAAAAAAAAAAAAAATTAGTTTAACGTTTCTCTTTCTTGTAAAGATGTTTTTTTTCCAGTGCATACCAGTGCCAATTCATGTTATAAAGAGCATCTGACCACAAGATTGTTCAGATCTCTGTATACAGCTTTTTTTTTCAGTATAGGAAAGCATATTAAACTTTCCAGATTAGAATTTATACCAGCCTCGAACACAGAAATAAATGTCTTCTCTGACTATTGCCAAGATACAGCTCTATCCTTTTCTGGTGTCAGAAAAAGAACACACATCAACCAGCAAGTCCTACTGCTTTTGAGACTCAGGCTGATCCAAAGGCACTTGTGCACACCACCAAACGTTTTTTTCCTCCTCCTTTTTTCTTTCCCTTTTTATTTGCTTTAGGCAATGCTCTTGGAAAATGGGAAAACCTCTTGAGTCTATTGAAACACACCAAAAAAATATTATAGGTGGTATAGGTTTTCCAGGGCAAGTAATTTTTCTGTAAAGACCCTTCAGTTTCAGGTGTAGGTTCTTAGACACAAAAGGACTTTAGAATTTTTCAGAGTACTTCTCAGCCCTGTTGTTAGTTGGCAAATGACAGCTTATTAGTGCCTCTGTTCAACAACATTCTGATCTGGTTTTGCCATAAATATCATTTAGTGTCAGGATGCAGTTAACATATGTAGACAGAGATATGATAAACTAGGTCTGTTGCCACATTTAAGAACAGGCTTGTTCAGTCAGCTGTGGTCTTGGCTGAAATAAACTTAGTTTCTCACCTAGAAGTTGCCTTTATAAGAATAACACTTAGCACAAAACTCCTGTCTCTATGCTACAATGATGCTTCATGTTTGGGTTGGTGGACCTTTTGGACTAAATCACAATCACTGCTGAAGTCCAAGTGCTGGCAGGCTGCAAAGCACGCTACAGCAACAATATTCTCAGCTGTCATCAGGTGTTGCTTTCAGAAACATGGAGAATGAATCAATCCAAAAATTAATTATTTTACAGTTTGATAAATGATAAAATAAGCAACACAAGTTTTGCATTGATTCTTCAATGGGATCCTCTGGGACGCGTTCTGCCTTACACTGTATTAATGGCAAAACTATTTCTATTCACTGTAGCCACAACATTTCAACAATTTAAACTTTTCCTCCTTTAAGTTGCTAGAGATTTAACCTAATATAAAAGAGGACAAGGATGTGACTGTGGTTTAATGGGTCTGCATGTGCTCAATGTGTTTAAGACATACTTTATAAAATATGAAATTAGATTCTTCACCTAGTGTCATTTTAGTATTTAAAAATGTAACACTTCTCCTGTCAATCTTCTCCTTTTTAATAGGAGTTGACTTGCAAGTCAACCACTCAGATACTGATGTAAGGCTCAGAGAAAAGTTACTACAGGGAGAAGAAAGAAACCATGACCGTTATATGATGCTGAACAAATATTAGCCGTAGCCACAAATCATTCAGAAGTATTTGCTAATAAAATATTTCTGAAATTATTGCTTTTATTTTGTACTGTATTTCCAAGTCTTTTCCAAAAAGTATTTAAGCACACGTCTAACTTAAAGCACATGAGAAATCCCATTGATTTCAGTGGGCTTAATCACATCCCTTAAGTCCCACACATTCTTCAGCACACTGTTGCATCGGGACTTTTTACAATAATCAAATGAGAATAAACCAAATATATGTTCAGTGTAAATCATACTTTTCAAGAAAAAATGCAGACATTTTGTAGACATTTGTAGACACAGTCATTTAATAGAAATGAAAGCACTAGGCTTTCAGCCTTACAAAATTAAAAGGCTAGAAAATATTGATTCACTGCCATATTGTCAAATATTTTCATTCCAAAACTGTGACCCCTTTTTAGTTAAGAAGAAAGTATTTCTGGACATATTAACATCACTTGGGACACTGTGAAAATCAGAAGCCTAAGCTGATGTACAATTACCATCCTAAGGAAATTACTATATTTTCATTTTGCATTCACAGGTAGGACTGACACGGGCACCCTTGGAAACTACATGAGTAATTCAAAGTTAAATATTAAAATCAATTAAAAGTATAGCATTTACAAATTTGTCACTTAAAATGCTTGAACAAGTAATATCTTACAAGTAAAATCTGTCTCCAGAGCTTAAACATGTCTGTCAGATTCTGGTGATTTAATATAAAGAAGCACCACTTATAGGGAGAGGTAATAATTTTATTAGACTGGTTCATATGTTCCAAATATTATGTATACGTGCATATATACAAACCTTTTCTTAGGTGAATAAGCCCATGATGAAGCTCCAAAGAAGGTCTAAGTTGGACACGTTTTCAGGCATTTTAAAGAAGAAATTTTTGTACCTGCAAGTTCTTTCCTTTTTTTTTTTTTTTTCCTAGTGGTGTTATCTGTTATAATAGAAGTCACTTCTGATTTCTTTAGAACATCAGGACTGTAATATCGCTATTAATACAGAATTCCATGCTCCAGGAACCCTAGAGCCATCTGGGAAGAAGACGGTATCTACCTTAAGGGTAGTTCATGTAGCTTATGGAAGTAGCAATTTTCCCAAGCAGTTTTATCCCTAAAATTCCAGTCTGGGGCCTCTCTGGAGCCAGGAATACCAGTCATAACAAACTATATAGTAGCTATGTGTCAGTACTTGTCAGCGCTCCACGGACAGTATGTGATAACAGAACATATTTATTTTTCTGGTTTCCCTGGTTATTAAACACAGCCCATACAATGCCTTTCCATTTAAACTGATACCGACTTAGTAACATCTTTCAGGAGAAAGGTAGAGAGCTGATCCAGAGGAGACATGACATTGTCAATGACAGGAAATTTTCTGCTTGTTTGCCAGTCCCTCGTCTCACCCCATCTACAGAATTCATACAAAACACAAACCAGGTCAGTTTATTCTGCATTTCAAAATGTACTAACTGCTTCTGAGTAGCATCTCATTTGGTCTGTCCCATTTGGTAAATGGGGAAAAATAAAACACATACACAACTACTAATGTAGATTGGAAAAAGGACCTCCAAATTTAACACGGGCCGATTATGGTATAGAAGCAACAGAATGCTGAAGTAGTAGAGGGCAAAGTAATAGAAAAATGGTATTTATGTTTTTGCAGGGGTTGTTATGCCACATGTAAATGTCTGGCAGTAGGGAGAGAAAAGCAGTGATGTTTCTACCTCAAATTCCTATCGATTCCGAAGTATTATGGTATTACACTTTATTCTTGATCTACTGTAATTCAGAGTGATAGCTTTGGATCACCTACAGAAAGCCATCTCTCTGCGCCAATTACTGTGTCTATAGAAAGGGGGCAATAAAATACCTCAAAAATGCTCTGAAATATACCTTGGAAAAGACTTGGTTATCTTTTATTTCAGGTTATGGCATTTTTCTTCAATGTTTGCTTTTATTTAAAACCAAATAATCACTCATTAAGGCAACTATTTTTTGCTTCTAAACCTCCAGAATGTACTAGCTTACTGATATTTAATATAGATCATTGCTTTCATAACAGTAAAATATTTGTGCATACTGCCAGCATTTCATGACCAGAAACTAGACCAGGTAACTTCCAGAGGACTCTTTTAACCAACATCACTAATTTGACAAGATGAATTGCCTGTAATATTCCAAGTTCTACAACTACTGCTATCACCGAGATAAGAACCACAACGTGCTATACTGTGATATGGAACAGTCTTAAATGTCAGTATGACTGACATTTAAAATTCAGTAAAAGATTTTAACCTATATTTCACTCATTGAAATGAGCTTCAGCTGAAGTTCCCAGGGTGCAAGCACGCTGCCCACCTCAGAGCAGGAAAGACTAAATGCTGCAGCTAAAGGGCTTGTGCAACCAAGAATGAAAACTGATCTGCAAGGGGATCACATCTGACACCTTCACACATTAAAAGAAAACAAAAATGGGGATACAACATGGTCCAAAAAGGTCACCAGGGATTGCCCAACTGCAAGTAGGGCATAAATGCAAGTAACAGATATGACAGTCTGTATAATCTGATGAAAACAAAATAACTTACCCAGAGCACAGTGGGGATGATTGTCCAAACTTCACAAAAATGAAAACCTGTTCAATCAGGTTTAGCCTCACGTCTGCTAGTGTCCTGCCCTACAGCCCTGCAATCTATTGTTTAATTCTAGGTTAAAATGAGGCAATCTAAATATGCACGCTGTTATATAAAAGGGCCAGGGGATGAAATTACAGCAGTTTCTAATAAGGCCCTTTGAAACCCTAAACTAGCAAGTTAGCAGCCAAATTATTTGTCTTCTACCAATACAGATTGAACGGCAAATGATGAATAGGAAGAAGATACAGTAGTGTAAAACTGCAGTTCTCAAATTCTTATGTGTATTTGCTATACCAAGGCACAACAGAGGACTATTTATGTGTCAAACATTTGTCATTTTATTAATCATCTCCAAGACCAGCCTTAAAAAAAAATTTGGTTCCCAATTGCTAGATTTTTCATAAATACAAGATCTGTAAAGATTCCCATTCCAAAACTAAACAGAGGAATTCTTAACATGTATCTTTCAAATAAAGTATTTCTAGCCAGAATTTAGTAAAAATGATCATATTTCTTTTGAAGGATAACAATAATAGTAACATAAAATCTAATCTGTTTTGTTTTATCTTCTACTGGGTTTTTTTTATTATTTAGTGTGTATAAACTCTATGGCAGTCACAGCTACTAGAACAACATTTTTACCTAGCCACATCTGTCTGTGTAAAAATAACTTATATGGCTTTAAGTGTCCTTTTACTTGGTAAGTAGCAGCCTGCACATGGTGACAGACATCACACCACAACATAAAAACGAACATTTGGTTATTTTCTTCTGTCTGTGAAATACGTCTTACTATTTTTTCTTTTTCTTTCATAATGCTATAAACTGAACTTTTCTATCAATGAACAGAAGGTTTCCTTCCAATGTATGGATGTATGAGCATATTCTACTTCTGAACTGGAAAGAAACAGAAAGCTGTGGGCTCTTTAGAACACACACCTGCCCCAGAAGTACAGTACTACGATGAGCCCCAGACCAGCCCGCTCCATGCCAGCTGCAGAAACACACTGGATCTCAGCTGCTCCTGATCCCAGCTCTCCTCTGCGTCAGGTAGTAACTTGCATCATTTTCCTGATGATCTTCAAAATACAGCTACTTGCCTACACAGTTGTGTGTAAACTTAGGAAAACCAAAGTAAATAAACTCTACAACGATTCTGACTCTTTTTATTATTGTATGATATAAATAAGACTCAATACTCCCACCTCTGCCACACGGGATCGGGAGCAAGAAGGCAAAGGAAAGCAAACACAACAAATTTCTCAGCACAGAGGCTCTACAGGACAACAAGCAGGCAAGGAGACTGACTTCTGGTCAGTCAGTGTATAAGGATTTAAAATGTAGCAGAGGCAAGGAGCAAATAAAAACCCGGAAAAATAAATAAATTAGTGACAATGCAATAAATGGTGTTTATATTACATCTAATCAAGCTGGCATCTCAGAAAACACAGCAGCTGCTCAGTTCAGTCAAAGGCAGTTCTTTAGAGGCTCAGAGAACAGAGGTGCACTTAAATTTCTGAAGCAACATGTGGTCATGCAGTCACTGTCTGTTTAAGGACAGAAATCATAGAACCAAATATTTCTTACTAGTGTATTTTAAAAGAATACAAGACAGATTAAACAACAAAAACTCAGGGTAGAACAACAGATGGGAATCTGAGAATTATGGAGAAGACTGTCCCAATAAAAGCTGCATCTCAGTCCATGATACGTTAGGAGAACAACCTACTTGCAGAAAGTAGCATAATTTCTTTTCTTTAAAATGAAACTTGAAAATTAACCTTGTTAACTAATCCAAAAAAATGCGCTGGTCTCCTTTCCCAAGGGTGAAAGGCTCTTACCAGACTGCCAAGGGAAATTAATTCAATAAAGGAATTTCTCTATTCAGAAAATCCAACTGTCCATCAAACATACTATCCAACAGCAAGCACCATCTAACCCATTTCATGTGCAGAGACAGTCAGTCTTTCAATTAACCAAGGACTAGAATATTTAGGGCAAGGTGCCAGCAGAAGTTTGAGCACAGGTCTCACATTCATACTTATTCACACAATCTAATATGCTTGCAACTGTGGCTAGATTCTTGGGCTCCTTGAATTTCCATGATCTAAATCTTATGCACCCAGCTCCCACAGAGGAATCCTGAAGCCAGAATGAAGTACCTAGGTTCCCTAAACACGTCAGGAACCAGAAATCCTGCACAATGAGCAGAAACTGCCTAGAGCTAACCAGTACAAAACACATTAAACACTACAAGACACCAGGGCAGTAAAAGCAGAAGGAGTGTAGGATATACATCTGATACTTTCCTACAGCTTAAACCACCAAAACCTCGGATAGATAATGCCCCCTTCCACCCAGTCCTCCCCTGTGGCTTTTAAAGAACTAAGCCAAAAAAACCCTATCTGCTTTTATAAAACTTGGCTGTGAGAGGAGTTTAACCACAGCATAACAGTGAAAAGGCTTTTGAAGTGGGGAAATGGACGTGCAGTATCTGCTCTAGGCAAATGGGCCTCACACCACAATTCCTTTTCCCAGGACAGTGCCCAACACCTTGGTGAGATCTTAGTCTGAGTGTACACCTGGATGAAGGAAGCGATGAAAGGGGACTTTTCCCACCCATTACACTGAAATTCTGCCACTGTTCATCAAAGTAAGAAAATAAACTCGTCACCCCGTCTCCATATGCAACATTGCACAGATTTCACCTCAGTTTGGAATCTGCAAGACTGTTTTCACATATTAGAATAAAGCTATGTAGGAACTATGAAAAAAACCTGCAGAAATTAGACTATGATAAGACAATAAAATGGCTACTAAAGTATGCAATTATCAGGCATCCAGTGGTGCAAAAACATTTTAAATACTATGAAATCACATTTTTGCACTAAGCTAAACTGGCTCGTCTACTTACTATTAATAACCTCGCTACGTATACTGCACAGAGTAATTGTTTCACAGGCTATGAGAGAACTTCTGCTTAATCTTTCATGACCTTTATAAAACTTGATTAACTTATGAAGCCATGTAGCTTTTACATGTTCTAAAGTTTTGGTTGGGAACAGTTTAAATACATAAATACATGCAGCTGTCCTAAGTAGTGCCACCATGGTGACTAAAGACACTGTTAAGGCTTTCCAGTTCTGTACCATTTTAAATCAGCAATAAAACTCTAGTCCAAGATAAAGTCTCAGATAGGAGCTATCCAGTCAGGAGCAAAGTACTCCTTATTAAAATAAATTACTGACATTTTAAAAATACATGCAAGCTCTTCTCAGTTCCCTAAGCTTGTGTTACATATAAAAGTCTCCAATATAAAAAAAAAAAAAAATATTAAAATTAGTTTATTACATGGATAACCTCTTTCAGCATGTCAGAAATAGAAATATATTAAATCCCTTTATTGATCTTTAGTACACTGAGCCCAAGCTGAGACTTGTGGAGATTGTGGTACCTGCAAAATCTGCCAGTAACGTGATCACTAGAAATTAAGATGTTAAAAACAAATCCAATTCTTTGGATGGCAAGCCTGGCCAACTTTAAATTTGATCAGAGCATGCTGCCTCCTCAGACTGCAGCCTGGCGTTAAAGAAGTCTGGAGACCACATCCCTAAAGGAAAGCAAAAATTAGAAAGGAAAAAGGAGAATAAATGTCCACTCTATTTTCACCAGCTATTCCATCAATAACAAGGGGAATCTCACTCTGACATGGGTCAGAGAGATTCACTGCCAATTCTCACAATCCCCTTGAAATCAAAGAAAGTCCTGAAACAATTCATGTATGACATCTGCCACAGTCTGACCATCTGAAATTTCTTGTTTACATTTCTGGTAACTCTTGATTTGGTAAAATTGACAGACCACTATGGATATACATTTTGATACCATTATTTGAACAAGACATACCACTGGGTGAGTTTTTAACATTTTATTCTTCTGGCTTACCTTAATTTTATTAATCAGCCCTCCAACAATTCTAGCTCTGAAAAATTCTCTGTAACTATGATCTTTTACCTTTCCACTAGTAAAAAAGATTAAATACACTCCTTTCATGTATGAACTAAGAAAATATTTGAATCTAGAACCTCAGAAACTTTCCCCAGATCTTACTTTAACTCTCAAATCTGACATAAAACCCCTTCAAACACAATTTGAAAAGAGTTAAATTTATTCCATTCTGTTTAGCAACATTTGTACTTACTGACTGTTCACTTAGATCCTGAGAGTCATCCATGGAGGTTATTCACCTTTCTTTTCCCCCCCACAAGCAGAAATTAGCTTCTCTTCAATTTACAGCTCAGTAGTCTAAATTAAAAAGGAAAAACATGTTAGTTAGTGGCCCTCGTTTCTCAGGCAAATCTACAATAAACAAACACCCTAGCTGAGGCTGTGGTTTCACTCAAATGGGCAGAAAAGTTCCTATTGACTTCTATGAAGCCTAATTTCATATAAAATGTTTCAGTACCTCCAGGGAAACTATCTAAAATACACCAACAGAAACAGGAATGCACTTTATTATGTAGTAATTATTCAAAAGTATTTATGAAAATAAACCAATAAAAAGCTAAAATGTTTCATATAGGCAGCTGTTTAAGTAGACAACTGAAGACAACCCTTGGGAGAACACATTAGAAAGACAATTATGGAACGTCAAACAAAACTGCTTAATACACATTTAATGATAACCTCTTAGTCATTAAGTGTCTGGCAGAAAAAGGTTAATATGCAATTATCAGCATGAAGTCCCTTCTCTAAGGTCCATTAAATTCCTTTAGGATTAAATAAAATAAAGTGGTTTATAACAAGCAGCTCCCTACAAAATGCTAAATGACAGACATTGCTCTAATTATCTGCTATGTCTATGCCTTTTCTCATAAGGTGAATCACTCTCATCAAATATTAAGATCTTCAATAGGAAAATTCTATTTTCTAAGAGTTCTGCATAGAAATGATTACAGTAACCTTAACTATAAAGCCACACAATTAAATTACAATCTCCGTTCTCAGAAAGGATCCACTTCAGAGATATGCAAATTTGTGCCACTTTCTTGCCATACCTCCATTCACTCCCCAAAATGTAACTCCCAAAATTTCCTCCATTTTCTCATTAGATATTTCCTAGAACACATTTGCAGCCCCAGTGTATTTTCTTTACAGTCTCATCTGCACTTTTCCTAACACTAGATTACACCCTCCTGTTTTACTTCCCTCTTGTCAAAGTTTCAAAAATAATTTTGTTTGCATCTCATTAATTTTTGCCATGATGTTTCATAAGAAAAAGACCGGTGGCAAGCAAATCATGTTGCATGGATTTCATCTTATCAGAAAGCTGAAAATAATTCCTGTTTTTCAAAATGGCTTCAGTGTCTTCTCAATTTCAGAGGGATCCAAGACATTGACATATTCACCCATGACACCTTCACCAAAACAGTAACCACTTCCCATAGTTTTTCTGCCAATGTGGATCCCACACCTTTGTATTTGTAAAAATCTTCTGCACTATTTGTCCCGTGGAGACAAAATGGGAATTCAAAGGCTTCGTTAAAACACCCACTACAGGCGAATTTCCGAAAGGGGACTACCAAGAACAGTGGGTATTTTGAGAGAAAGCAGTTCTACGTGGCGTTTCCTGCAGCAGCCCTTGACAAAGGAGGCAGCTGTACAAAGGCAAATTTTCACAACTGATCCTAAAATATTCCATTAAAAGCTTAAAGACAAAATCTGCTTGAATTTCATTAAAATTTTGAAGAGTGTGCATGTTAGTGCATTAGTAAGATTGTAAGCAGAAACAGTCACCCGTACTAAAATACAAGATTCCGAACTAATTGTTTGACTAGTTTCTAAGTTTACTGACTGAAAGTCAGTGCCTGCCCTGCATTCAAATATTAAATGCTCTAATTCTGTCTGTCAATCACTGAAGGTGACACTTTCCATGTGAAAATCAACTACAGCTCAACTACAGAGTCATACCATAACAGACAGACCCATATTCATGTTTCTTACCATATTGATCACGATCTTTACCAAAGCACTCTGAAATCAACAGATGGGTGGCATATTTTTCCTTAAAAATGAAGTGTATCGATATTTTCAATACATCCTGGTTATGTAAGTCCAAGAGGAATTTTACTATTAAGAACTGCCTATGACTCACACACAATATGTGTGTTGTGTGCTAAAATTCTGGTGGATATAGCCAGTGGAACACATTATTAAATATACCACTTGTATTAGTTGTCCTCTAAAAAGAAGGACCTTCACCAATTTTTAACCTTACTTTACTGAATCTCACGACAAAGATAAGATTACAGTTTGTTAAACATATTCTTTGCTTGAACATGCTAAATTATAATAATTTCTAGGGGTCTGTTGTTCTTCTTCACATTGACTGAAAATTTCAATTGTCTCACTGGAAATGAAGCTTTTTAAAATTAAATTTAGAAATAATACTTTATCAGTATTATACCTATCAACAGCTAAATCCTGCTACATTTTGAGCCCAGTTCACGTGCCTGATTATAACCAACTGCTAACACAATGATTTTTATAATGGCAGTTATGCCAATTGCACTTAGACCAAATCCTTTAGGGTTTAGTTTTATAAATTTGTAAAAGAGGAGAAAAACCATTAGAGAAGTCAATGACTTAAATTAGACAAACATTACTCCCTAATAAAGATATAAAATTAAAGGATAATAGTAACCTCGTGCTGTTTTATGAGGCAATAATCCAGTTACCAATTCAACCTTGCAGTTTATCCCATCAAGAGAACCAGATTAAAAACAGAGGGCGGGAGGGCACTCTTATCCCTATTATATTGCAAATGTTTCTAACTGGGTTTAACTATTTTTAAAACTGTTGTTAAAAGTCTTAAACTCACAGACAAGCCAGAATGAAAAAAATGCCTGTTTCTGCTCTTGATCCAGTCCTTGCAGATGTGGCTTTAAAACTGATGAAGTGTTTTATGCTCCCAGATAAAAATTTTACCTTTCTAAGAAATGTCTTAATTAGGAGGATTCCTGACTTTCCTCATCAACAAATGCATTTAAATCTAATTTTTTATTTATTTATTTTTATCTGGGGGAATAAAACACTTCATCAAACTTAAACTGCAACTTCCAGGACTTGACCATGAGGAGAAACATATGTTTCCTCCCAGAGATACCCCCATAAGTTTTAAAAAAAAATAACAAAACAACAAATTACTTGAGGATCTGCTGCATACTGCTTTGTAAATTACTGAAACCGTAATGTGGCAAGGATGTGATCTCTCCTCCCGCAATGATTTCTTCAGAAATTTAGGACAGCAGCAAATAACTGACTCAGGCGGTTTAATTTTCTATGGGATTCCTAATAACATCCAATGCTGCAACTTTCACAAGCTCAAGACAGAATGTGAAGCCTGAGGATCCGCAACTAGATAACAGCCTTAAAGCACTTGCTGTTTCCCAAGAGTATTTAGAGGCTGCTTTGGGCCCTCCAGTCAGCCAGATGGAGAGGCGAATCTCCAGAAGAATCCATCAACTGGAAGAGGAATTGGGCCATCAGAGAGAAGTTTTCCTCCCTTTCACTTCAACCCAAAAACATAGGAAGAAAGTCCTCTCTTGGTCTACTAGGCGTTGTTCTTCATAAATGAAATTTTGAGGGAGTGGGCCTCAGTTTCTAACACAACAATTTTATTCACATGATAATCCTCTTGGGCCTATTGTCAGGTTCTTCTTGTTTTGTTTCCTCTGAAGAACACCTACTTCTGTTGAGGTTTTATCATGGTGATGCTCTCGCAGTATAGTATAGGAGCTGCAGGATCCCAGTCAATTTTACTATAAACAGAAAGGATGCTGCTGTGGTTAACACAATTAACTCATAGACACAAAGAACGTATTTCTATCACAGTCACAGGTTGAGAGTCAAAATATTGATAAGTGGTCACAAATAGAGCAATTTCTCATTTCCTAGTGCTCCACTTCAGAAACCTATGATAGTAATAGTACATAGTGCTTATAACTGCAACTGAACGTATGCAGGGCGTGCAGCAGTAAGATGCCAGCAGATGAGTGTCTGAACTTCCCCAGCCTCTGCCTGGGTTTGCACTGTTCATACAGAACATCTGAGAAGAGTGAAGGACATTCAAGACACTGTGAAAGGTTATGCAAGGCAGATAAAATTAATTGATCTAGAATCAGTGCAAAGGAACTACTGCATATGCACTGCAATCTCACTGAATGAGATGATTTCATTTTAGTTGTTTCCAATTAAACTAATTTCTCTGAATAAACAGGAGGGAGGGTACAGGCAGTAACAGGCACTGCCTAACATTCAATAATTTCTTACATAGGAAAGCATTCTTCTAATATCTGCATATATACCACATGTAGCCTCGTGAAAAAGATAAAATATAACCCAAATTAGAGGAAAAGGAAATCAAATACTGATTTATTGCAATTTCAACTTAGCCTATATCTACAGTTCAAAACATACTGCTTCCTCAGTCCCTAATAGTATCACATTTGGAAACGAAGAAAGATCCATGCTCCAGATGAGGAAGGAGGCTGCTGTGCTTTATGACCTAGCTTTCCTCAAAACTCAAGCGAAACTATTAGCAGGCAAGTCAAGAAGAAAAACATACTAAGTTAACACTCCTAAAATAAACAAAATTATAATCATAGTGCTTTCTAGAAACTGGAGATCACTATCTGCTTTGGTAGAAAAAGATGAGGTCAACTTTCTTATGTTGTAAGGCAAAATGAAAACTCAGCTCTTAACACAATCTCGGAAATACATCAAGCAATAGCTTTTCAATCTGATTTTAGAACTAATTTATATTAACTATTTTTTACCTTTATTGGCTTTTGTGTTTTCTCTTATGCAAGTGCTGAGTTTTCTTGAAAGAATCAACCTTAATAAAAACAATTCTTCTTTAGTGGACAAAAAAAATACCAAACCTAAGAAACATTATTATCTATATCTAACTTCAAGAGAGAGCAAATGAAAAACAGATTTTAAATACCATAAACATAATAAAGTGTTAAAAAGGCAAGCAAAGCCATCCTGACAGTATGACATAACCAGGGACATGTACTGGTTTCCAGGGGAAAACTGGCAGGTGGTGAGAAAGTATACACTATTTTAGAATTTTTTCAGGCTCTGAAATTTTTTGTTTTCACATTCGTTTTAATCAAAAGGATTCTTGCAAGAAGTAGAGAGTGGCTTGTGAAACTCGCATGTGTATTTTAGGCTTAGCTGAGGCAATTCATCTCCACCTTCTGATACCAAAGTGAGTGAAATGTGCCTCCTGAAAAACACCTATTGCATTGTAGAAATAAATTTTGCTCCACAGGCTAGAGAATTAAGGGAAATAAATCCCTGCCTTTCCCTTTCTCCTCTGCTAATACTTTTTTTTTTCCTCAGGCCCTCATCTCCAGAGGGTTAGACACAGTTCTCTTCAGTTTGGTTTCGGTACACATTTAGTTTGTTGAGAATAAGAATTTTACCCTTAAGAAGTTGTAGAGCTTTCTGGAACCCTTTGAGGCACACCCTGGACCCACTTCTCCATCTGCCTCTTAATCACCTTCAAAAGGCTGAGCTCCTTCCTGACCCGGAGCTCTTGGGCAGCAGCCGAGAGACCGGCGCTCCCGGCCACCCTCAGCGTACGGCCGAGCCCAGCTCGGAGCGTGTCCAGCGGCCCCTGGTGGAGGGAAACCACCTTCGCTGGGTTTCGTGTTCTGCTGAGCATCTGCCTGCGTCAACTGGCGTTTGCAGGTGGATTGCTTCAATAGAGAAGATACATTAGTCCTTAATTTGACTTCTCGGAATTACTCTCGGAGTTCATACAACAACTCACACAACAACTCACAGCTTCTGAGCTGTACAGGTTAAGTCCTGCCTACTGTGACCACGCACGCTGTCCTGCTACTCATTTACAGGGAAGAAATACAGGAGGAATTACCAGGACGTGCTGAAAAGCAAATGGACCCAGCTGCTTCCTCTATAAACAAGAGCCCTTGCTCTCACAGCAAATACATGGCTGACAGTGTACCAGCGAGATGGAGGGGGCTGCGTAGGGCACCCTTCAGCACCTGCTCAGCATTCTCATCCCAGCATAGATGTGCATAAGAACATGCACATGTCTAAACTGGGCATACAGTATATGTTCTAATGTATATAGAAACTGTGCTTCTGAAATGAGTAAGTTGCAAGGTGCAATATCAGACATTATTAGCACTCCCCTACCAAAAAAAAAAAAAAGATTTAAAAATAAAATCCTGGTATTCCACCATCAGGACACTGGACACTGATAACCTCAAGGCTTATCTTCACAGAAGATTTAGGATCTTACTATGATCCCTGCTGGAGATGAAAGAGGGTTCATTCCTGGTAACACAGCTCAGCTATTTCCACATCTTGAGACAATAGAATTATCCACACTGGTTTATAAGATATGCTAAGAACAGAGAAGGGATCTCCAACACCCATCACACATTTATAGTTCTGTGCTCACCTAGTTTCCTTTTACCTTCTCCCTCCACTAAAAAATTACACATCTATAACTGTAATATAATTTGTTATTTCCATCTTCCTTTCTGAGCATGTGAATTCATGCCAGACATTAGATACAGCAATCAAAACAGACATGATTCATACCACCAAACAGTAATACACTGAAAACTTCTCAAAATTCAAGTCAAATCATTGGCTTTCACACCAGTCACTACACATTTATTACACACAGTCTTGCAAATTCTGCATGGTCTTTGGTGAACACTTGTATCATTTTCAGTTTAGTGAAGTTTTCTTCCTTGAACAGTTTCCAGAAGGGTGGCATTGCTTGTGTGGCATTTGTGGATATTTTATTCAAGAAAAATTACGATATTCCCACTCTGTATCAGGTTCTTCTACCTTAGAAACAAGTCACATCAGCACAAAACCATTTGGTACCAGTCAAAACCTGGCATCAGTACAAAAACAGCAGAGCAACACAGACCATGAGGTCGCTGCATCAGTTAGGCGTATAAAACAGGTAAGAAACGGAAAGGATCTATGACAAGAGGTCTGCCTGCTGTCCTATTGCCATCATACAACAAAACAAGTGGGAAAACGGGAAAATAAAAAGATTTCTTCACAAATGGTAAACAACTGCCTCATTTACTTTACATGAAATAATACTCGTGTGCAGCATTTATCTTTCTTGCAAAACTGGGTATTAATTCTACAGATACCCATATGTAGCTAAAACTGACTTCTCTACTCTTCCTACCACTTCCATCCCATACCTGTGCAATAAATAAGGATTAACTTGAAGAATTTCAGAGTACAGAATTAGAAACTCAGCGATTCCTCCCTTATCCTAACGTTGCATAACATGCCGTGAAATCGCCGAGATTGAAACCAGAGCTGTGAACACACCAATGCTTGGGGGCTTCCTAACTGTGAGAGACCTCTTCACTCACACTCAGATAAGGCATGCAGCCACACAGACCTCTTCTGATTCATTCCAGATTAATCAATTACAGATTATGGCAGTCAGAAATAAATAAAGCAAATGCTGAGACTGTTTCTGGCCTGGATTTGTAAATAAATCTAATCTTCAATCCCACTGTGTTCCCTGAAAAATAAGGGGAAATTGATTTGCAAAAAAATGAAACGCAGTGTTTTCAAACACGATTGATCAAGTCCACACAATCCTTACCTAAACCAAAGATTGCTCCCAGGGGACAAAAAAGTAACGCAAAGATACCACAGATAGAAGCATATCCTTTTAGATTTTTAATAAAAATTTTAGGTTTATTTTCCTACTAGCTGGTCATTTCAATATTTTAAACAGCTAGGGTTTTTAGAGGGAAGGATTTGGTTTTTACTACATGGCATATTCTGGTTAATTTCTGAGAATTTTTTCTTATCTCTTCATAGAAAATAGCTGAAAACAAACCAAATAAAACATTTCCATTCTTGATAAACAAGCCACAAAACAAAAAGGCTTGGTTAGCGAAAATATTTAGAGACATTGTCAACTTGAAAATACTAAGTATTTGTTTTTTCCTCTTCCCAGAAAACATGTCAAATTTAACTTTCACAAACATACACACATAAAAAAAAATCACCGTGTGATACAAAAAAACCCTAAGGTAATAATAAAGGCAGAAACACTACTTATCAGTTCAGAATTTAGGAGAATCTGAAAATGAGCACACCCTCTAGGTAAAAACAAAGAGAAGTTTTACAAGGCTAGATAAATTAACCTCAATTATCCAATCTTGTTAAAATTAAAGCCATTACAGCATAGTATCTATACACCGTATTTGTTTTAAAAAGCCATCCCACAGTTTGAAGAATGTATTCAGCAGTATGAATATGTAATAATAGTTACTGAAGAAGTTCAAACACTGACTAAGCTTCCTAGAAACATCATGATGAATAAGGAAGCTCACAGTTTGCCATTCTTTTTCAGCTGTCAGCGTCATTGCCCTAGCAATGACAGCTGCCATTCCTGTTACTGCAAGTGTTTCACATACAGTTCTTCAATTGAACATTTTGAAATGCCAGAAAGAAATATAAAAGTAAAGCCACCAAAAATAAACATGGGTACTTTGGGTCTGCCCTGGAAGGAGAAACGTGACCTTTTTCTTAATTGAAGTTGACAGTAACCCCGAAATATTGCATTTGAGAAAGTGTTCCATTCTCAAGGAATTACTGAACAACGGGAAACAAGAAATGTGAATGCAAAACTGTCCCAGAATAAAGAACTCCTGCTGGTGCCAGCACATAGCTCAGGCACTTTCTGACAGAAAACAATTATTACTCGTCAAACCTAACACTGCTGTACCACAGCCGTCAAGTTAAACTGAAACCATTAGAACAAAGGAATGAAAAGTAGCAAACTCCCATGTACTACCATTGTTCAGCACAATGAAAACACTAAAACCCGTATCAGAAGTACTGCGCAGTCTACATTTTTATGCTGATGATCCTCACCAGAGCTGTCTGCACTCATTTCAGTTCCTGGCCCATCAGCAGTCCCCATATGGAACAGAAACACTGTGACATCGATGGAACAGCTCGCCATGCCACAGGCGAGTCTTTTTTACTAAAAGCCAGTACTAAGTGTGCAAAACACAGTAATTGTGAAAAACAGATATTCCTAGATTTTAATTCCAACGACCGCTTTGACAATGATCCTTTACCAGATTTCCTTTCCCCCATTTAGATATTCATTAGCTGTGATCAAGCTATGCTAAAGTTATGCTAAAGTATCCATTGGGAAACTAAAATCTGCTCATTCCTTAGAAGACGGCTTTTCCAAATGTTTAACAACTCTTCTGGTCTTGTATCTGAAAATCCTCCAATTTTTCCAGCTTCCTTTCTAAAGCTAAAAAAGGGCACAGCTTTCCAGTAGCAGCTACACCCATACTGTCTACACAGGTAATGTAACCCCTCTCTTACTCTGCCTAGTATTTTGCTCAAATTATTACTCCTTTTTTGGCTATGATCACTTGCTATGGCCTCCCAAATTGTTTTTTAAAATAAACCGCTGTCTCATTGTGAAGCATATTCTGATTGCTTGCTCTGTGTTTGCTGAATAAGATCGACTATTCTTAGTAATCATTTCCCTTCATTATTTGCTCTCCTGTCAGTCTTTGTAGTAGCAGTACTGTAGACATTACAGTCTGACGACAGAAATACAAGAAAGCTTGTAAGAAGAAAGATCTCTTTTATTAGGTCAGCAATTGATCTAATCGAAGGTATTACTTCTTGTAGAACTTACTAATCTTTGTGTCACAAATAGTTTTGATTTGATGCCTAGTTCCTGAAAAGCTCTTTGTAAATAGCGTCCTCTTTAAAAGCTCATTAACAAGTATCTTTGAAACCTATGCTTTAGTTTGCTGTTGAACCCATTTCATTTGTACCAAGCTGACTTTGTACCCTTCAGGTTTATTAATAAAAGAAAATTTAAAACAATCAGGTCAACTCCAAGCCCTTAGAACTTTATTACATCACTACTGCTATCTCTAGATATCAGACTTGTATTGGTATCAAAAAAAATAATAATGCTAGCTTGGCACACTCGAGTGTTCATAAACCCATGATGTGGTATAGCATGCATATTTCAGTGTTATGTGTACACAACATATAAAAGGCATTTGGAACATGATAGCATGCAAATTAATACTCTGTCACAGTGAAGACTAATAAAAAGTAGTTGCCATAAATTAAGTACTTGTTTACGGTGACAGTTAAGTAATGGACACTTTTAAGAAATTATTCCACTTCTTTCCCCAGGAATAGTGGTAAAAGGATGCAGCCCCACTATGACCATCTCCTCCTAGTACAGTTATACTCTGCCTGTCCCCTGTGAGTTCAACTTTTGGACAGCGATGCATGGACCTGTAAAAGTTCTGTCATCCATTATCACATCTGAACTTCCGCCTTCCTTTGAGAACATCATAGCTGTCCTCTCCAAAGGTACTCAAATTTTCTCTACTTTTTTTGCAGTGACTTTAGTTTTAGGTAAAAAAAATTAAAATAAATAAATAAATAAATAAAAACCAAAACCAAAAACACCTCCTCAATAAAACCTTTTGGTTAAAGATCAAGGGATCATTTTTGTAGACAAGTGAGGGATCATTTGTAGACAAGTGAGGGATCATTTTTGAACAAGGGATCATTTTTGTAGACAATGTTTTCATTCTGAAAAATTCCACCTATCCCGCAGACTTGACCCTGCACTTCAGTTAATAGAGGTGGCAGATTAGGTAACGGAGACTGTGGTTCCGCAGCTATTTCTGCAGTGTCGGTGCCAGGCTCAGCAGCGCGGGTGCTGCCACTCATTCCGACCTTTGCCTTGTGCCAGCACAGCTGTTTGTGAACCACAGCAAGGAACAGGTCCAGCTTAAATGAGTGTCCAGCAGAGGAGTGGTGAGGGCTGCTTAAGAAGCACTGCCACCAAATATGAAACTACAGCTTTATGTTCTTCCATCCTCTGCCACAGAAAACGGATGGATGTAGGATCTTCAGATTCTATGGGTCACACACAGCAAGGAGTCACACAGATTACTGCTGTGACTGCTTATATGAACCAATAACCCTAGCAAACTATGTAAAAAAGAGAAAAATGATGGCACTCCTCCTACAGACCTTAAAACTGCTGCAGGCTTAGTCCTGTTCTGACAGCATCTCTTGATATGCACTCCTAATCTTCAACATTCTTCAATGCACAGCTAAGCAAGACCCCAGAAATCTGGGTGGTTTCACCAAAAATCTGACTATTCAGCTAGCCCTTGCATAAATTAGACTATAGTTTAATCAGAAAATTGGAAAACCAGCTGAATCGTAACTAAATAGCTACCAGAAATTACTAGGAAATCCATCAGATGGCCATTTTAGCTAAAAATCCTATCCCTGCAGGACTCCCAGACATACTCTTGCACAGTGAGTTCAGCACTCAGATGGTGCTCTGAATACAAAAAATGCTTCTCTAAAGGGGCAATCAACTGAACTAAATTAATGTGAACATTAGACCAGTTCCTTCTATCACACCAGATTAGAATTAAATAGAATAAAAATAGGTGGGTGAGTGGAAAAGTACTTTAATCTTTCCACTTGGGTAACCTACCACAGTTCCAAATCTTTTCTTGGGGTAATCTGGAAATTTTATTTTGGAGACCCTTTCCCAGAACAGAATTATTATTTTTGTAAAACCTCTATGTCTTCCAGCCCTATTAGGTTCCTGCTCCCTAGTTCTCAGTGTTAAGAAGACCTGAACTGGAACCTGCGGTTGAGTCTGAGCTGCATCACTAGAACTTAGCAGAAGAAATGTGTATAAGCTCTCTGAGCTGTGCCTGGTTTTGTGACACCATGTCGGTGCTGGGACTCTCAGGAGAACGGGAAGAAAGACCTCACATACAGCATGGTGCATAAACTGGAGTGTACAGTCTGGTTTAGCTCCTCTTACTTGGGAGAAAGGTGAACTTCATTTTCTGTAATTCTCTGGGAATATACTAATGTAAATAAAAAGGAACATCCAGGTGGGATTTAACACAGTAAACAGACTTCACACCTTTCGCTGAATAGGCTCAGGATTCACAAAATGTCTCTAGGTAAACACAACCTGACTATTCATTTTTATGAGCAACAAAGTTGCCTGAAAACAATTAAAAGAATACAGTCAATTAACAATGTTTCTAACTGCATCATTCTCAGGAATATAATTACTCTAAAGTGCATTTCTGTGGACATTTATAAAATGATATTAAAAAAAAAGAAGAACTATGGCAGTCTGAAAATGACTCAAAGCGGAAGAAAACACGAATATATGATTTGGACATTTATACTTAACCCTCCTTTGTTTTTTCTAAGTATTGTCAGATCATTTTGTGCATGTGATCTCACACATATAAAGTATACTACTTTATATACACACACCACACTTCCCCCAAAAATAATATATATATATATATATAAAAATCAGACTGCACTAAGAATAGGGGACTAGATACTCATCTGGCATAATGTGAGACCACTCCAGTAATTTCAACATTCCTACTCCAATTTGCAACAGCTAGAGATCTGGCACAAAACACCAAGCTAAGTTTCCAATTACCTCATGCACCAGCATTGATTTCAATAGTTATATACACATAGTCATAAAGGAGAATTACTTGAAAAGTTGCAAACTCAGCTCTGCATTTCTTTTACTTTTGTGGTCTAAATCAGACCCTTCATGATATTTTAATGTAGGTTTTTTGTGGTTTAATTATATATGTGTTAAAAGCAGAATGGTTACATGCTGTGTCCACAGCAGTGCATGTAATTCTTTACACTTCTGACAATACCAACTTATACTGGGCCACGTCACAACAGTAATAAATTTTAATGTTGACAAAAATACCACCTAGTGCATATTAACCTAAATATCTAAGTAAAAAGTTATCACCCATATGAAAATTAGTCTTCTGTATGTGAATATTTTGCATGTTGCCTTTGGAAGGTCTTTTTGCAATTTGTTGCTCCAAGTTAGTCAAATTGCATAGTTCAGCCACAATAGGAGGCAACCCTGGTGTAAAGACACAGTATTCAGTCAGCCCCCAGACAGAGTTCTTCAGAGACAGCACTTAAATTACATAAAATTAAACATCCCCACACAGTCTTTCAACATTACTTGCTGCATTGTACTTTTATGGACAGCTGCTTACTGAAAAATCACCATAATTCTATTTAATTTAGTTTTTCTTTTTAATTCTAGGAAAAGGATACAGAACTCCAAAGGAATTTAGTCACAGAAAGTGTACAAAATCCTTCTTTTTAAATCCACAGTAATTGCAGTCTCAATCAAAGTTCAATGTCTAGTATCTGAGCCTAACAGATTAAGATCAAATATAATATACTAGTCTCACTGGTATATGGATCTCAAAAAGTTCTGAAGATAATCACTCATCACTGTAATCTTCCCTTATCATGGATAAACTTTAAGCAAATTGAGAATAAAATGCTTAAACTTTAGTATTCCTCAGACGGCCATTAGTATTTGACATTTTGCCCAAAAGTCTGACTACTACCCCATATACAATCCTGTGACTGAGACTGCTCAGTGATGCATTTTGATATAGGATAATCAATCAAAGTTAATTTCACTATTTAACATTAAAGCAAAAGGCGGGCCAGCTACTCAACATCTTTCTCAGGCTTAGAGATTGAAGAAGAAACTAATTTAAAATACTTTTCACCAAGGTCCTGTCCTAAAGGACTCCTTCTGGCAGTATT
Source organism: Ceryle rudis (assembly GCA_033439905.1). Taxonomy (NCBI): domain Eukaryota; kingdom Metazoa; phylum Chordata; class Aves; order Coraciiformes; family Cerylidae; genus Ceryle; species Ceryle rudis. The sequence goes on from JAAGNO010026410.1 coordinate 43,775, forward strand.
ACAATCTACAATGTGGACTAAAAATGCAAGTTTTATTGCCTTTTCAAATAAATTTTATTCTTTACTTGATAGATAAGGACTCATTATCTGAGCTTTTGCACTGCAAAGTGCATCCAAGTTCCTTTAAGCGCTTCTGATTCAACAACAGATTTAATGACACTGCAACAGAGAAGTGTGGACTTGGAAAAAAAAATTATTTCATAAAAATCTGATTTCTGTACAGCATCATTTAAAATGTTACCTAATACACACAAATAAAGCAAAAAGTTTTAAATATATATTGTAAAATCTGAGGCTTTGACAGGTAAAACATCAACTGACTTTAAAAGACTTTATTTAAAATTCTCATTTATTTATTTAATTAATTAATTCTAAAAAGAGTAGCAGTCTATGCCTTCAGTAGAAGCATGCCCTGAAATCTCAGGGGTGATAAAAGGGCCATGCCAAAGCTGAAAGGTTTCAAATATCAAACTATACTATTATGTCAGGGCTAGCAAGATCAATTAGCGCTTTTCAATGACAGAAAAGGTTAAGTTGGACACACGTTTACACAATATTTAAATTGAAAAAAAAAAAAAAAAGAAAAATAGCACATGCTAAGTTTACTTATAAACCTGTCAATAGATGACCAAACATCAAAACTCTTCTTCACTTGCACAACACAGTTTTTCTAACACAAAATGGCAAGAAGATTATAGATACATTAGATAGTAGAATTAATGTTGGATTCTTAAGTACAAAGTAAAACTCAAAGACATCTGAATATTTCTGCTACCAGACTTGGTTGAGCGCTGAACTTTCAAAAAGCTTTAACAGACATCTGTCAGGTTGATCAAGGATTATTAGTCTGATGCCCTGTGTTTGCAATCTTCTTACAAACACTGACAGTATTAAAAATGAATGACGATGAGCAAATAAACCCATTCCCATGTTCAATTAAAAGACAAATGGAAAACCACCATGCAACAAAAAAGCAGAAATTAAAAATATTAATCTGTAAATTAACTCATCTTAAATCTGGAAAAAAAGCAAGTGTACACTTTCTGCAATTCAAAGCCATACAGAAGCATGCACACTAGGAAGCAAGGGAACTTAATGTTTCAGTTCTTAGTATCAGAAGGACATTCACTGGAAGTACAGGTATGTTGAAGTTAATTTGACACCTGCTAATGCAAGCATTGCCACAGTAAACATAGCTTGAACAAAGTACCAGGTTATGATATCAAATAAAGTCAGTATAAAATCACAATAGAAATATGGGAGACGAAGAAGACTAGAGGAAAAAAGCACACTATGTTGAAATCAGTGTTGCAGATTTGAATGCATTATTCTGAGTAAAAGCAAAGCCAGATTACTTTCGCTCAATGGTATATTTCAAAACGATTGTTTGGGGGGTTCTTTTTAAGCCTATTTCTCTATTTATTTCTTCAAGGAGTGATTTGAAATATTTACTACCAGACAGTACCTAATTTTAGGTTTTAAGTGCTTTAACAGCTCTATGAAATATGATCAGCAGCTGCAATATAGAAGTATGCTGAATAAAACTCTCCTTATAAAAAGGGAGACCTGTTTTACCCTGAGTTCATAAAGTCTTTCAAGAAAGAAAAAGATAACACAGAAAAAAATAGTAGTTGTGTCCTAGTGTTTGATAGAAATCCCAGGAATTTCTTTCTTCTTGCTGTATTAACTTTCATATTTAATAGAGGAAAAAGCAGTTTAAATTTTAACACTGACAGATTGCATTGAACACAGTGCAGTACCACCAGGTCATCAAGGAAACAGAGAGGTACCTTTCCTATACCAAATGCCAGTGTTTAATGTTAATTAATTCTAGGACTGAAAGGTAAAAGTTGCATAAAGTTTAAAGAGCAGCTCTCAAAGCTTGCATCAGAGGCTAAAAATATGCAACAGGATACTATCTATAGCCCTATTTCTAGTTGCCGTGTTTGAAACATTTTAACTGGGACCTGCAGTTAACAAGGAACCCAGTTTTCTACTCATTAAATTCCACATTTAGAATTTATCTAGCCCATTGGTGTTATCCATCCAGGAAGATAAATTTATATTGCAAGTGTTGTGAAGCCATTAATGAATGCAAATCCAGCAAGAGTATCCTTCAGCTACATTTATTAGCATTACAGCTATATACATGTAAGAATTTATAACTGCCTATGAATTACCTGAACAAAGATACAGAAAAGATTAGTCAACATACTCTTATTTCATTGTTATTACATTTGATTGAAGAACATTCGGTAACATAAATACCAAAATTTTCAAAAGAAACCAAGAAGAGCTGTTTCAGACATAGCCCGGATAATGTTAGATGTCAAAGATAGAGGAAGAATCACGGGGAAGAGAAAGAAATGTCAGTATCATTTCCACTGTACTCGCAGTAAGATACATATTGTAGGCATGCAAATATTTGTTAATTGCCAACATTTTCAGATATACTATGAGAAAAAGTCAACCACACGGTAATTTTACAAAATTTACTCTCTTCTGAGTGTTAAGGAAATGAAACGATGATATAACTTGAGCTTTAATGGACTCTTGAAATACAAATAAACACAGGTCTGACAAAAAAAAATATTTCTATATTTACCATACAGAACAGACGCTTGCTTTGTATATTTCCACTCTAAACTGTTCATTACATACACTTTCTAGTCTCAGCAAGTGAAACGCGTAAAACAAAACTCAGAAAACTGAAAATACTGGTTTCTTACTGTTCTAGCATGACTTCATGCTTAAACTCGAATCGGCCAAGGCGCTCCCCTGTCTGCTACAGCGAGCCTTCCAGGATTTTTGTAAATACCAGCTATTTCACATCGCCACTCGCGAGATAAACGTGTACCTCCGTGTGCTCCCCTTTAAATCCTGCCCGCGGGATAACGGGAAGGCAGCACCATACCTACTTGGCTCTGAGCGGTCGTTTCATAAATGTAAATGAAACTTTAGATGCCAATTACCAATTGGCAGCGACGCTGCCGTGCGATCCCACTCTCGCAGCCCCGGGGCTGCTCCCCGCGGGTCGGTACCGGGCGGCGGCCCCGGCGCACCCTCCGCCGCCCGGGTCGCACGGCTCGGGAAGAACCGCCGCTGGAGCGGCGTGAAACCCAGCCGGCGGTTTTCCGCGGGTATCTGATTTTGGAAGTGTTTGTAATGACAGCCTGAGAGGCAAATTAATGGCCAACAGCCCACTGGGTTTGAATACGGAGAATCCTGTTACCTCCTCGCGGATCAAGTACACACACACACAAACACACGCAGAGAGAGAGGCTTCCCCACGTGGAAACGCTTTCAAACCAAAACACAAGACCCCGCATCGCCAGCGGAACGGGCGGCGGGACCCCAGTGCCGGGGTTCTCCTGCGCCTCTGTCCCTCGGCGCAGACCCGCGACGGGGGCGGGGGCGAGGTGGGATAAACCGAAAACGCACCTTTTTGTCTTAAAACCGCAAGAAAACCAAGCCGGGACGGGGGAGGGGAAGGGCAGGAGGGATCCTTCAGGGAAAGGAAACGGCGAGGAACAGAAACAACGGGTAGCTCTGTCCCAGCTCCCCTCGGACACCGGGAAAAGCCTCTGCAGAAGCCCCAGCTGCGGCTGCCGGCCGGGGGGCAGCCCGGCCCCCGGCCGGCGGTCCCCCGACCGTGGCACGCCCGCGGCGCTTCTCCCGGAGGATAAACCGCAAGGGAAACCCCCGAATGCTGCCGGCGTCTGGGGCAGAGCGGGGCCCAAGGGCGGCCGGCATAACCGACCAGAACCCTCTGCTACCGCCACCGCCTGTGCCTGCCGGTCCCGGCCCAGCCGCTTCACGCCCCGCACTGCTCAAACCCTAGCCTCGCTGGCAGAAACGGGTGTTTCGGGAAGGGTCTCGCTATCCCCCCTGCCTGTTTTCATACCGCTCTGGCTGGAGGGGCTCCCCGCCGCCAGAAAATTTGTTTCCCTCCCAGCCTCTGGTCGAGCCGCCGCCGGCCCCGGCTTCAGCTCCAGCCCTCACAGACGCGGTCGGTCGGCTGGGCGAGCCCTCCCGCCCGGCCTGCCTCTCGCCTCGCCCAGGCGGACCGGCATCCCTCCGGCTGCTGGCGGGGCGCAGTCCGAGCTCCCCATTTCCGCCACTACGGGGGTGGGCGGGAGGCGCAAGCGGGCAGCAATGCGATGGCAACGGGTACGGCTTGCGCCTGTCTTGGGGCTAACCCCTACAAGCACGGTAACAGACAGGGGTGAGGACAAAACGGCAGGGACTGTCATCTGGAGAGAGGCAGAAAGTCCGGCTGGGCCGGCAAAAAGTTACCCTCTCCTTACCGGAGACCATCTTTTTTGAAACTAAACTCGCGTGGGACTGCAAGCGAAAGCCAGTCTCTACCCCGGGATAGACGGCTTTGTTGCTCCTTCCTATCAAGTTCGTTTTACAGCAACTTTTGTCAACGGACCAACAGGAAAACAATGCTAAATAAACCCTAAACAGAAGCACACGCACACACCCATCTCCACGGACACACGCACATGCGACAAGGAACCGGTTTCCTCCACCCCTGAGCAGAAGGGGTGGGAGGGAGACTTGGGGACGAGGAAGTCAGAGTGACACTCACCTTCTCGCTGCCGGGATATGCCGCTACCTTTATTTTAGGGCTGCTCCTTATTTATTTATTCTTGTCCCTTCTCCGAGACGAGGTTTCCCTTTTGCACTGTTTCTCTGGCAAAAACAGGACATCCCCTCTACAAGTCGTCCGTCCGTCCTCCTCCCCCCTCCCCTTTCCCTTTTCTTTCCTCTCCTTTCCGTTCTTTTCTCTGTTTTTTCTCCCTTTTCCCTCCTTGATTTCAGGCACTTGCTCAATGCTCACAGCAGGTACATCTGCATCCTTTTAAACAGTACAGAAAGAAAACTAAAGGGTTACTTCTTCACAGTTCTCCTCTGCACATCCACTCACAA
>JAAGNO010026412.1:11143-24272 GCA_033439905.1 Ceryle rudis
ATACATAAGCATATAGTCTGTCTGCTCTAAACCTGAACATTTCACTGGTCCTTTCCCAAAAGAAGTCCAGTTAAAGACCCCACCCTTATGAAACAGAAGTTTGGAGAATGAAATACTACTCTCATGCCTTTTCATAGATTATGGCTTCAGTAATGAAGACAGCTTTGGTTATTTATGCTGCCATAAGAAACCTTGGTCTCATCTAATGTATTGACAGAAATTGAATTAAAGTTGCATAATACCGTATGACTAAGGAGTAAAGGACAATGTGACCAACAAAACATCACAGGAAATCAAATGGATTTGATTACTTCTCTTACTAGTACTTTGCATAATCCTAGTAATGTTGTCACATAGTTTTTTCCTCCTTTCAGGATTCTGCCATTCTTTGGACTAGCTTGACAAGGACATGCTGTTCACCTCTGCTGGCCTCATTTATGTAGTGATTGTTATTTGTCTGGGGGGGGGGTCAGTTCTAGAGAGCCAGTTTCAACACCATTAATATCTAAGTTAGTTACTGACATAGAAGTTAGTCTGTTCCTTGCATATTCTCAGATGTTCATCATAAAAAGGATGGTATCTTTAGGTGTAATTTTGGACTCAGGTTAATAGGTTGTCCTGAGGTTCTCATTTTTGTGAACAGAAAGCCCTCTGACTACAGTTGATTTATTATCTTAAATAACATCTTAAAATAAATATCTGCTAATACTTGTTTATAGCACCTAGGAAAAAAGTTTAAGAAAACTAATTTTTTTGTACCCCTACATGCCAGGATCCACATTTCATTCAATCTTTATTTCATATATTCATCAACTCCTGCAGATGTAAGGGAAATTGGAATAGGATCGTAGAACTATTCTTGAAGATTATTATACAGAAATGTAGTTCAGTGAAGAACATGCTTTACATCGTCTACACAATTGCCGGGGTGAAGGACTGATGGAGAGTTTCTGTCTAGCACAGACATGTCCAAAAGGCTACTAAATTTCTGTCAAGTTTACTGCTATCAGACACTTTTATTAATACTGCTTCTTACTCTGGAGGAAAGTGAAATAGAACTGCTGGACACCACTATAAGAAAACCAAAATACCCATTCTCAGAATGAACCAGATATCTTGCTAGCCTTTAAAGCTGTACAAAAGAGTAGGAAAGAACTTGAAAGACACCCATGCATTGCTTAGAATCATTCAGATTATGGAAAAGGTATTAAAATAAGATTTTTTGGACAAAAAGTCTATTTCGCCTACTTTTCTTATATGTTCTGAAGGGGAAAAGAAGACATTTGTTACGCAGTTGGTAGAACAATAAATGGCATGAGTTTTTCTTTGTCAATATTCAACTGCTATACACAGAAATGAAAACAATTTTAAAACCACTTCAACTTAAAATAACCTTTTCTGAATATAAGAAGAGCCACATGGAATGATTTTTACCAGAGTGCATAAAAAGGTTGGGGCACAGTGAAAAGGGGCGAGTTTTCCAGAATGAATCCTTATTCAGGTCACATTTGCTTTAATACAATCATATTAAATTACATTTCACTGATAGCTATATTAATTACATTATTTCACTTGTGTGTAAACCCCTTAAAACTTCTAAGGTCTTGTTCTTCAGAGGTCAAATGTATCCCAGGTATAATGAGGAATTTTAATTTTGAATTAAACTTTTAAAAAAATCTTAGCCATGAATCAACAATATTCAAAGTGCATACTACAGTAAGAATAATCATTAACAGAATATGAAAAGATTTATCTTTTTATATGACTATTTGACTGTAAGAAGTTATTAATAACCTGATTCAAGTCACCTTTTGACTACCAATCTTTTCAAGATTGGTCCCTGAACATTTCCTTCCATCCAGGCATGGGTTTTATGCCTAAATCCCAAACTCTCTGAAAACAGCTGGAAGATCTATCCTGCTGCACAGATAAGACTAGGTCCAGAAGGGGTTTTAGCCACTTTAGCAGCTAAGACCTGTCACCTAGCTGATGTTTCTGGATTTATTATTAAAAAAAAAAAGGTATCTCTATATAGAAAAATTATGTGGAAATAGAGAAAACAAGCAGTAATTTCTTAAATAAACAGTGTGTTAGGGATCTTCCAAAGAGATGTTGTCAAATCAGCAGGATAACTGGCAAACAAAAATTCCCATGTTATTTCAGGATCCAGAATTTGGAGCACAATTATGGGATAACTATAGAAAACATACTGTCTAGTCTCTTGAACTAACAGTTTTCTTTTTAGAAGACTATCACTGAATTTCAAAGAGAGACAGATGTACTTTTGTTTTCTAGCATTACATTAGCCAGGGCTAAAACCCTGTGCATGAAAGTAAGAATTGATCTTTTGTCCGTTTTAAGTGATCTCCCCAAGGTCCCATGCTCACTTCGCTGCCATGCAGAGGGCACTCTCTGCATCATGGATGCTCTCTTTCAGTTGACGCTTGTCCTGCTCCAGCTGGGTAAGAAGTCTATTGAGCTGACACAGAGATTGATCTTTTCTTCTCAGCTCCATCTTTGCCTCGGAGAGTCTCTGCAAGCAGACAGAAAGCAGAGTTACTTGTCAGCCCAAATAATTAACTTCAATTTATGCCATAGGCTATTAAACAAAGTGGAAAACAGACTGACTGTGAAGTAGATTTGGACCATGACATACTATGGTTTTATGACTTCTCTAGCAAAAACAGTGCTAACTCAGAACCCCATAGTTTTTAGTATATTGACTATGCACAAATATGTTTTATAAAATAAAAGTGATTTGTCAATCAAACTGATACATATACTATGCTGCAGGTATCAGATCTAAACACAGTGAAAATAATCAAGAGTACAGCATTAAAAAGAAGAGAAAATTCTCAAAGCTTAATTTAAAATGAACACTAAAGAAAATAATTAACAAAGAAATAATGTGAATAAACAAAGTAGCATTTAATTAATTATTCTGCAGTATTCAGAAATTTCAGTATTAAAAAAAGAATCTAATATTCTCTGTTAGTGCATTAAGTACAGTTTTACTGCAACTCTTGCTAAGAATACAACATTGTTTTACTGTGCTTTCATTATTTTAACATCAGTTTTCCAATATGCAAAGTAGTATGTGCGTTTTTTTAATGTCTCTCTCTGGCTTAGAATTAACACAACATGCTTTAAATCAATTCAGATTAATCCAATAGATGACAAATAGCACACAGAACTAATTAATACAGAACCTGGCTAGTTGCTACTACTTTCTGCAGGGATAAATCAATACTTTTACAGGCTGGAGTATTAATAATGTGATTTCATAGTTTGTTAAATGTTACATTTTACTTACAGCTGTTAATTGCCTCTTTTAGAAATAAATTAATAATAGGTGTCTATAAACATTCTTTTACAAAATGTAAATTCCGTGACAGATTCTAAACCAATACAGAAGGACAGTGAAGGCTGTCCAGTTCTAAGACTGAGCTCTTGCACCTTTTTTTTCAAAATTTATGGATATGTTTTCTGCTTAAATTCTAAGAATGCTCTACATAATTTGAGCTGCACTGTAGAATATGGTGAATATATATTATGCTGTGGATATGTATTAAGAACAGAATATACAAAAGGCTGATAACATTTCAGAGGGCACTGAAAACTTGATTAATCTGATAAGGCTTCAGACCTAGCCAAGCATCAAAGGCACTTGAAAAAACAACATGGTGGAGAAAATTTTTGTAAAATAATGAAGTACTTCATGAAAATACATAATCCTGCAAAATAAACTGAAATCTGTGGATTGGCATGTTTTCTTCAAACATTTCTGAAGACAAAAAAGCAACCAATTATTTCAACACTGTATTTGGAAGGTACAGCACAAGTACCTGAACACTCTGTTCATCAATTTAAGAAAATCTAGGCTGAGATTAATCACTGTTGTAAATAAATAAATAAATCTGAAGTTTATTTAAGAAACTCTACACCCCAGAAATATTAATATCAGTCTTGCTCAAATTACTGCAGGTTGAATAACACTATTCTGCCTCTTATGTCATTACTTTTGATGAAGAATGCTATTTTTCACCTAAGAAAACATAAATATACAGATCTCATTCTTCCACTGATTAGAATAAAGATATCCAAAACCAGGTGTTGCTTTCAGAAGTTCTGATGCCACAGGCAGCTATCAAAGCCCTGTCTGAATAGCTGAATTTGTGAATTGTCAGTTTTACAGAAAAGGTATTTTCAAGAAACCAGGTGTGAATTAGCAAAGATAAAAGGTGCCATCTTTAATTTTAGAACAAAGCACATTATCTGCTTCCATTTGTTGTGTTTACTGTTTGTTTGTTTTAGGCCAAGTCAGCATTGAGGAAACAGCTCTGAAAACTGAGTCATGTTTCCCTCTAACCATTATCCCATCTTTTGACAAGCAAAATATATTGAACAGAGGACACTGTCTCTGCTGCCAATGCTTTGTCCTCCCCACTTTCCCATCTGAGCGAAAAATCTGTTTTTCACATGCAGTCACAGGACTGAGCTCTGGACAATGCAGAATAGATAATTCTGTTAATATTTTGATGCAAACAACTTTTGATGTAGAGGTTGCTGGAATGCAGTCTGGCTCTCAAGACTCTAGTGGTCTACATGAGTGAAGGAAGAACAGGAAAACAGGAACATTACACAAATTTATTTCATTTTTATTAGATAGCTATACTTCCACAGGGGTTTAAGAGTTGTCTGCTCCCACATAAAGCTTTCATCACTCACCACAGATGGTGAAGAGACCCACTAGGTGTCAAAATCTTCAGGGAGCTGCTAACTAATCTTGCTTACCATTTGCAAGCACACATCTATTAATGAGGCAATAAACTTTCATCCAAGCATGAAGCCTAAGTCTTTGAGAGGCAAGGCCAGCAATCCATACTAGCTGGTGACGAAGCAATATATAAATGATTAAATCAAGTATCTCACTGAATAGCTGCTTTATTATACTAAAAACTTTCACTATTACTTACAGAAATCTTCAAAGGATTCAGACTTTAGCTATCAGTAACACTAAAATATCTAAGCAAAATATAAACTGATTTTAGCTCTCTAAAAGCAGTTTCAGCATTTACCTGAAGCTCCTTGCTACTGTGGGTTAAAGTCAAGCCTTGGAAATTGCTCTAAGAGTATTCTAAAGTAATGGCTGCTAAGCCTCAATTTTTTTTTTTTTTTTTCCCCTTCTTCAGATTGATCTAATTAAAACCCTTGATAAACTTTATGGACTCTAATATTTCCAGCTGAGTGACTGAAACCAAGAGGGTGTGCCTCAAGGCAGCAAGGCAACAATGATAAGCAGCAGGTTAGCCACTAATTTCTCAGCCAGGCTAGATTGTGAAAGTGTGATGTTCTGATATCCAAGAAAGTGTTCAGGAGAGAATAGGATAAATCAAGTTTAATAACTCTGCTCCTAATTGTTCCCTCACTGCTCCACTCTAATTACTTGGAGAACTCTCCTGACTGTCACCTGATATTAAGTTGTTGGAGGCTGAGTGTGGAGCAGTGAGATAATCAATAAACATTTAGTGGGGAGAAGAATGAAGATCCCGTTAAGCAGTGGGAACCTGCAGCACCCAAAGCCCTTCTGCTCATGAGAAAACCTATGGGAGAGCCATAGTGATTGCAAAGCAATAATCCAAAACACTGTTTTTAGGCCTTGAGGCCTTTAGGCAACAGTACATTTGAGAAAAAAAGGTTAACACGGTCACCCTAATTACAGCCCATTTTCACATTCTTCATATATAAGTGAAGACAAGCCAATTAGGTAGAAAGGAAGATAAGGGAAGTTTTATTTGTATACTAATTAAACCCCTGATGAAATTAAAGGAAAAACATACAGCTCTGTAATTGTGTCTGAGAAAGGTCACTTCAGGTTCAGTTATCAGAAAAGCACAGCCTTGAGATATTTCATTTAATCCACAATGTAGCCCTTATTTTGCCCCCCAGGTCTTAGTATTTACAAAAATAAGAAAATTTCAAAACCTGATAATGCATTTATCTTGAAATGCTTTCTGTGGACAATTACAATTGTTAGGAAGTTGAGGCTAAATATGATAAGAACAATGAAGGTTTTAAAAAGCAACTATGTCTGCACATAGTTCTGTGAAGATGCTGAGCTTTCACTTTCAAGCACAAGTGATTTTGAACCAACTTAGAAGCCAAACTCTAATTTACTGATATCCAGTAAAATGCCAGTTATCTGTTTAGTTCAGATGTTTAGGCATTCAGGTGCTAATTCAGACATCACTGCAATCCTTCCTCTGCAGTCCATGAAAAGCTCATAGATCAGTTGAGTTTTCAACAGAATCCTTAGAAGGAGTTCCCTTTAGAGGTATTTTAGATTTAGACTTTGCTTGTTTCTTTGTTTTTTTCCCCATAAACTGAGCATGAAAAATCATTTGTTGAAGAGAACAGCAAGTAACTGATAGCACCGAAGAAAAATATCACTGGATATCTGTCAGCTGGGTCCCTCCACAACTAATTCTAACATGCTTAGGCTTTGCAGTGAGAAATAATTTTCTTCAAATCAGTTACAAAAATAAATCAAAGGTTAACATTGTCATTCTTTACACACGATAAAGCACTCTATTCAAAAGGTAACAGATGGACAATCATTCTAGACAAGCAATGACAGTCACACAGTTTAAATTCATGCAAAGCATGTGTGACACATTTATATGGAAAGCATATTTTCCAAGATCAACTAAAGCTAGATCAAACTGCTTAATAAATTAGATTTAAATTACACAGAAACAACACAGCACTACAAGATATGCAAATATACTACAGTATGTGTACTATGAACTACTTTGTGAAATTAAAGATCTTGTCTCCAAGATGAAGCTTTATATGTTTTCCATTTAGATGCAAAATATTACTTTTTTGAAAGATCTATACACAGAATACATCCTGAAAACAGTCCACATAACTAATAAAATTGCACAATGAAAAAAAACCAAAACCAAAAACCAAAGTTTAGCCAGCATCCATTCCTCCAGCAGTTGAAACACACCTCCCATTATCCCCATTCACAAATATAATCTTCAGGATGGTCTCTGAGTGCTGCTTAAAAGACCGATAACCTAGAGAAGTCTTGCATCTTCAAAAGCTCCAAATCCAGAAGGTACGAGTTGTTATATTAATATTTCATGTCAACTGTATTGTTAGCATGAACAACTGCAATGCAAATAAAATTACACTAGCTCAAACTATAGAGCTGGCTTTCCATAGGATGCTTTCTGAAAATAATTCGTAACTCATCACAAACAACTCAGAGCAAAACTTTTTCTATCAAAGTAAGAGATTAAAATCTCAGGAAAAAAAGTTTGATGGAAAAAAAATCATATACTTTTAAACCCATGTCAACATATAAGATGGATTTACACTTCTCAACTAGAAACCAAACTGCAATATCAATGTACTGTATCTGGATTCACTGTGTTTCACAGTGGCTGCAATAGTGTCTTACTACAGTGTGAAGTAAACTCCATGTGGTTGTTCTCTTGGAAAACAAAGCTAACCTGAGGCTGACTACCCATGACATCCCTTCAATAACAAAAGCTTCCACATGCCCTTTAAACTTCTGTAGGGAATAAAAAAGAAAAAAAAAAAAAAAAAAAAAAAAAAAAGGATACTCGAAATGCAATTTGAATGACTGTATCTGCTTTGTAGAAAAATCACTGATTTTTTCTTTAACCTATTTGCTACTGGACCTCACCTGACAGCAGCAATCTTTTCATATGCTGGTGTTCTGAGAAGGGACATACCTCATGACTCTTCTCTGAAGTATGTGGTGTAACATGGAAGTAGTTAAACGTAGTTTACAGATCACAGTGTATCTAACAAGGTGCAAAATGCTTCTTCATGTTCTTGAAACTGCCCTGTGTAATGAGGTCACAAAGCACAAGTGGGGCTACAAACACAATGTTTTTAATAAACAGCTACAAAATACTGGTGAATGAAGGGATACTTGCAAACATATTTTCACATTTCTGACACAATTTCAAATACAATTGCTTGTGATTGTTTTACATAAGAAATAGAGCACAAACTGTGCTAACACCAGAAAACTTTAGCCAAATCAGTACCATAAGAAAGTCAAACAATTCTCTAAAAGCAATTATAAACTAAATGTTAGTGCAGGTAGCTTAAAAAGCAGCTGTGATATACAGTTATTCTACATGATCTAGAATCTAAGTATTAAGAAACATCTAAAAAAATATTCGATAGTCACTCAATGGATTGGATAGGGAAAATGCTTATGTTTTCATCTTGCAAGAGGTTTTTCTTACAGAAGTAATTTGAAATTGTAGGTTTAATATGTCTGTGCTACAATGCAGACTTCTTTCTCAAGAGAAAATCTATTGCCTTATGAAGTCACAGAGCTGTGTATACTTTAAAGTTATTGTAAATTAAATGAGCTTATTAACTTAAACACAGCACCTATTCCTGAATAATTACAAGTAACACTTCCTGAAGGGACTTGTCCTATGTTTACATGTCACACATCTTCAAAGTAAGTAAAATTAAACAAAACTTTGGATGTTTTTACATGAAGTAATCACAGGATATGAACTGCCCACATATAGGCTAGATCCTCATGGACTGTTAGTACTAGCAAACAAAAGCATCAGTGTTAAAATGCATTAGATAGATGCTGCATTTGATGAGATACTGAAGCTGAAGAAGTTGAGGGACACCCTTTTGAATACCAAGATGCACTGGGCCTTCCAGAGATACAGTAATACAATCAGAGATAATACATAAGCCCTACTTTTAAACAATGTTTTGGAAAATGTTAAAGTACATAATAAAATTTACACACATGACAGTCTAGAAATTTTTATCATCTTATGAGCTAAATGAATTATGTTCGTATTACTGGAAAGCTGCACAGAAGGATTATAGCACCTTAATGGAACAAAGACAACTGTAGAAAAACTCAGTTTTATCACTATGAGTTTTAAGTGTATTAGAAAAATACTTGATGTTAAGTGACAATAAATTTTTGGAAACGCAAGCATAGTAGCATGAGTACATGATCATTCACCTCTGACATGCTACCTCAGGACTGATGTTTCTTTTTTTCTCCCTAGAAAAGTAAATTCCTACCACAATACTGAACTCAGTGCAACTGCAGACTAGACAAGATTCAGACCTGCAGGAGCAGCAGCTTTTCTGTGCTTTGGCAGTGTCATGCCTTTGAAACAGTTACTTAAGTGCCACAGGAAATAAGTAACACTATTTTTTTTTTTTTCCCACTGTTACTTTTTCACCCTGGACACCCTCAGCCTTATAGGTGTTACAGATTTCAAAAAGATAGTTTATACCTGGTACTGCTAACCAGGGCTTTTCCTAACTCTCTCATGTACCAGAGTATAAGTGAGGCACCTAACTTTACAGGGAAACTGTTCCAGTGCTCTCTGCTATACACCAGCATCTGCAGTGCTGTTGGCTTAATTCTGCTGCACGTGTAAGTGTGCACATTAGCACACATTGTACACTATAAAGACAAAACCAGCGCTTAGACTTCACCTTACTATGGTTTACAAGTGCTACTATATCACATGTACATACACAGAAATATTTATCTGGATATCTATGATGACATATTGCACCAGTTTCTTGCATTTCATTATAGGTGAACTGGGTTCAAATCATCAATCTCTGATCATGTCCTACTGGTCTTAATGATCTTGCATTACCAGTGACGTGTCTAAGCCCAGGGACAGGTTATTTTAAGTTCTCAAAAAATATTATTCAATGGATCTACATGTTTGGAATCTTTCTAAATCATAACAGTAAGTTAAGACAATTCAGGAAGGAGAAACAACAGCAATAAAATTATTAACAATTACAATGAAATGTTACCTACAAATTAAATAACAATTTCATTGCCACTGTTTATTTTAAAAGGCATACAATTTGAAGTCAGTGGGAATCTGGACACAGACTAAAAAGTCATCATGCACAGGTTAAATTACATGGTATTCTGTTTCAGAACTACATTTAAGAAAAAAAAGTATTATGGTACACTTGCCATATAGATTCACTTCAGACACTGGTTAAAAAATGGGAATTTTAAAGATCCTTCAGACTAGTTTCAAGAATTGTTTTAAAATAGAACTTAATGTTCAGTTCTGAGCAAGAAAATATACTGTCTGGGACCTCAATATACTGGTAGTGTCCAATTAAGTTGTTTTAGAGCTGCAGGTCCTTCTGCAGGAGTTTCTTGGAAAAGGCTGCTGCATTACTCCACCAGACACTAGTGCAGCATGTTAGGCAGTTATAGACAATGCCAAGTATGTCAATTTATGTCCTGTAAAGTTTTGATCTTGCTTCAGCAGGAGTTTTTGATTTGCTTTAATTAACAAATTGGACAAATATATTTTTAACATGGCACTAACATTAATGTGGGCTTCAGCAGATTTATAACTTTACATAGTTTATAGTTCTCCTTCAGAAGAGTTCTGACCCAACTGTACATTTGTATTCAAGTATATGTGTTTCCACAGACAGCCCCAAATGCTATTTAGTGTATGCATATTTTATTTTAATATTATGCCAGCCACATCTTGCTGCACGAAGTATCTGCAGGGGGAAAACATGCATACATGATTCTCTTTATCCCTTTTACTCTTTAAACTTCAATAAAATAAAAATGAATTGATAAATATGTAATTTCACACTAAAAGGTCTATTCTTTTATACAGGTCACCCCCATCCCTCCTTTCATTAAAAAATGGAGACTACTCTTCTTAGCACTTAGAACTGATAGAGTAAAACAAAATTTAATATGAAAGGCAATTTCTAAACCATTCTTTTAAAAAAGCTTCAAAGATCTATTACATCCCAATATTCAGCAAGGAGATCAAAGTGCTATAAAGGCATATTGATTGGCTGTCTCCCTTCCCTCTCGATATGCTTTGTGTCATACCAAGTGCCAACTGAGGGCACAAACCTTAAACAAGGAATATGCTTTTCTTAGCATGGCACACACAGATGCCAAAGCAGAAACGGTAAACACTGACAGTGATAAATCACTGCAACTGTTACACTGAGCTGTGTTTCTCCTAAGTCTAAGATAAAATGGCACCATGATGGTACAAGACTAGCAAATTACCTGCTTCACTCACCTATAGAAGCAACAGTAATAAATATGCCATATTATCAAACACACTGGGTGATATCAGACAACCAATTATTTTAGTGAATTATCAACTTTTGTTCTCTAAGAACACTTATTTCTTCATTCTCACACCTGAGAAATTTTCTTGTACAACAGCAAAGTACTATTTATAAATAACATCTTGGGACTATTACTTAGATTTTAAAATCTTAACTTGGTAATTTTTAAATCACTTAATTACTGTATGGTCTACACATAAACCAAAAAAATCCCAAAACAAAACACAAACGAAAGAACAATTAAGGTGAGTTTACTTCAGCTGGAAAGTTTAAAAAAAAAAAAAAAAAAAAAAGCACTTTTAACTAAGACAGTAAAAATATTCATGTAGCAACACGACTGTCAGTGGGTTTTTCCTAAATACACATTGTAAAAGTCAACACAAAATCTGGGCAACATAAAAAAATAATTTCTGTTCTGAGTCTGATACTCTGCCACAATCCAAAAGATTCCACTCTTTTAATGATTAAAAGATAGCACAGCTATAGATTTTAGAAGCTGAAAGTGGTATGAATTTTGAAAAAAGCTTGCCCTTGAAAATCATCGAATTCCTAATGAAAATAGAGTGCTAAGTTAAATTCAAAAAAAACAGATTACAAGAAAGATAAACATGGTTGCTGTACGCATCCAAGAAAGGGGACTGAAGTGCAAAGGAATGCATCTCTTGCTTTGGCCTTATGCCAGTTAGATACATACTTAATTATCTTACAATAGCTTAATTATATTCCAATAGATATTTGAGAGTTTTTACTTATGATTTCAGAAGAAGATACATAGATCTTTACAGAGTTCGCTACACACAAATAGAAAGGGAGATCATGTGAAAAACTAGGATGAAAAAATTAGGGAGCCCTAGAGATAGCCTAAATAAACAGCAATTCTACGTGTATCAAGAACCTGTATAGCAGAAAAGTCCCAAACACTGGTATCTAAACCACCAGGAAAAACAGGGTTTAGAACATTTCTTTAAAAACATCACATGCTGTTTTAAAGATCTATTGATCCCCTCTGCACATCTTAAGATAACACAGTTACTTTGTAGTTGACCCAATAATATAACAAAGATCTCCCAGGCACTGGATTTACCAGAATGCCGTTCTGTATTTTTGAGTGAAAACTGCAACATAGTTGAAGGTCCCGAAATAACAGGGATAACCAGTATGTAAGTACATGTGCTTAATAACCACACACTGTAATTACACAATAATCCTATTTTTCTTCCAAATTACATGTCAATAAATCTTTCTCACTGCACTGTAAATTCCAAGGTCATGGACAGACGTGTTTATTAGTATAATTACAATGTAGCAATAAAACCATTAAGCTTTTAGATCCCAATATCATTCCATTTATTCTCTCCTCCCCCCAAGAAAGGCAAATAGTACCTACAAATGGAATACCCAGAAATTATTGGAAATTTTAAGACAATAAAAGTGCTCTGGTTTGTGTAATTACTTTGCTAAAGTTTTCATTTTTCTTTACTTAATTTTGACAGAATGCCATAATTGTTTGTTTTATTTTTAATAGCACAGTGCAGTAAAGTAAATAGACTCAAGACAAAAAGTATTCTCTGAAACAGGCAATGTTATTACACTGTAAAGATACAACTAAAGCATTCTAGATTTCACTGTGTGCCAGTCATTAATATATTAGACCAAAAAAACCCCAAGGCCTTAACCATCTGTTGAGAAGTAACTTGCAGTCCAAATTACTGACTCTTGTTTCCACATTAGTTTCATTATTCCTTGGCACAATTCTACCTGTCTTGGTTACTTGCCTTCCTGTACAAACTACCAGAAGGGCACTTAAGTGCATGATTAGTAAAATGACTGTTGAAATCAGACTACTGCATCAGTCCATGCATGCAGATTTTTAAGGACACCCTTCATAGATTGCAAGAGATCTTGATCCCCAGGTGTAAGAAAACAAGCAAGGAAGGGA
>JAAGNO010026421.1:5013-15173 GCA_033439905.1 Ceryle rudis
GGGATATAAATGACAAAGTTTTATTATAAATGTGTGAGTAAGACATTTCCCTAGACTTTTGTCTTTTTCTTCTCAGAGACAGGAAAAATTAAATTTATATTGTTTCCTTGTCCTTCCATATTTTATATTATTTTCAATACAGTAGTACTTTTATTTTCTCACTGTTCTTCATCTTTCAGTGAAATGAATTCTCCTGCCAGTAACCAAGCTGTCAGATAAATTATAATAAAATTTGTATTAACTTGAAACAGAACTACATGAGTAATCCACATTAAAGTATAGAATAGGAATTCCATAATCAATCTGTATATGAAGCTTATATGAGAACTTATAGATAATACCAACATTGAAGCTACAGTTTTTATTATAACACTTTTTGATTTCAGAAGAATTTTGCTCTAGCAAAATGCTTTAGTGTAAACAAAGTAAATGAAGGGCTTCAGCACCAGGCAAGTGTTCAAGAAAAAATGTAGTATGTTGACAATGTATACTTGTTTAATGGGATAAATACGACAACCTCCTAGATAAATGATGATTGACAGATCATAAAGCTCTCTAGTGTTTAATTATAAATGAACTGACATCACAAGATGGCACAGATTTGTGACAAGGGCTTAATTAGCATGTTTCAATTTTATTGAAAAAGCACTTCTGAGGAAAATGTCATTAAGCATAAGCAGTGAATGGAAATAGAAAAATTCTCAGTCTGTTTACAGACTTCATTCAGCAAAGTGCCAGGAGGCAAGAGGTGTAGAACCCGATGGCTTCCTCCTCCATTCCCAAAGCTCAATGTGTCTTGTTGCTGGCTGGACCTGACCATTTCTTTATGCCAGCTTCTGTCATACCTTCTGTGTTAGACAGATGGTTGTCAGTGTTCTGCCACACCAGACTTTACCTATCAGGTTTCTAAAGTCACAAATGATGACAAAATTTGAATAGATTCCATCTCGGACAACTTCATTTTTTTCTGATGTTGTGAAGATAGTAGACAGCCTAGTCCAGCCTGCTCCTCCCAGGAAAATTCCTTCTTGCTCCTGCCTATTTCAGGCAGGTGGCTTTCCTGTACAAAATATAGACTGTTTTACAGAGTACTTTGGTGTCCCTTTACTGCAAGCAGGTTGCTGAGCTTTCTCTGGTTCAAGAAGGTAAACAGATGAGGGCTCAGCTGAGCTATGTCTTTTCTGTCTTGCTGCCTACCAGACCAGCTCATGATCAGATGATTTAAGAAGGTAGTGGCAACTGTAGGGAAATAATCCAGTCCATCCATCTGTGTCTTTTATTTAGGCCAGTCAGGTCATTCAAAAACTGGGAAAATGTTTCCTGTGCAGGGCAGATAATTAGGATGTGCAATACGTGGCTGTCCTGTGCTAGAGAAGCTGGCTTAGAGTCTACAGTTTTCATTGCATCCCCTGTCCCCAAAGCTAGACATATTTCATTACTTTTATATTTTCCATGTATTAGACACTTCCCAAAACTGGTGATAGTGAGGCAGACATTTTCCTTGCTTATCACTGTATATCTGTTTGAGAATAGAGTACTCTTCTTTAGCTGTGACGAGGCGATCCCTTGTAGACATAAGACCTCCTGGAACCTTTATGAATCCATGGATCAAAATGCTCCTGGTCCTCCCAAGGACCATGCAGCACTGCACTGATTGCATCACATCAACACCTGGTAGGTTCACTTTTCTAATCTGATCAGTCAGGAATTTATCTCAGCATGGTACATAGATACATATACTTACTTGAATAGCTTCCTCTGATTACTGTAGGCTCAAGCCTAGTTCAGAACAAATAACTATATTCTGTGCATTTCAGACATAATCTGTTGGTTATTGTTACTGGCCAGCAACTGCTCATTAGCCAAATAAGTATGAATTTTACTAACAAATTATTCAGTCCTAAATAAAGTGTATTTTGCCTGCATTCAAGAATCAGGAGAAAATACTTTATGAACTGTAAAAGTGGATATTTGCTAGGAAAAAAAAAAAAAAAAAAAGCCTGCTATAGTTGCTTTGAATTCTGAGTTAAATTTGTTTTTAAACTGTGAACCCCATCACTAAATTACTTATGCATTTTCTGTTTGGCTCATAACCTATTAATTAACAGTACACACTTTGAAATAGGCACTTTTTCTTGCTTTTCTGTTTTAATGTTTCTTATCTCTTCTTCCTCATACCTCTAGCCAGCTGAGTACACTCATTGCTTTTCCCTGAAGCTAATGCAAGAATTTAAAATTCAAATTACTGACAGACATGGATTGCTGTTCAAACAAGGCATCTAAATGTTCTCAAACACCTTGCTGAGTTATGCATTCAGAGGGCATTAGATCAATGAAATCTATCATGTGTTTTTATTTATAGTCTCTTTCCTATCAATAGAGTTGTCTTTTACACAGTCTCTAAAATGCAGTCTGACAATTGCTATGGTGTTTCAAGTATTCTGTATACCTACCTCTGAAATACAAAGAACAGAGTAATAAATATTGCATGCAAGATATGTGGTCCCTGGACTTATTAATCAACACAAACGGTTAACTGTTCACAGTTTATGATTCTCTCTTTATATTCAGAAAACATAAATATTTTCTCTTTGAATGCACTGGAGATATCTTAGCCTAATTTTATTGTACCATGTATTCTAGTACACTATAAAACTATTAATGATATTAAGTGATGCAAAATTTTATACAGATGATATGGTGCCTTTGTAGCCCTAACTAGAAAGCAACTGAAGATTTCTTACGCATCCATTATGCATACATTTAGCTGAAAAAAATTGTATTCAGCTAATTGTCTGAAAAAAATATATACTTAACAGTACTAAGCATAACAGAGTGAGCCTATAGAAAGGGGATCACTTGGACTAGGGAAAAAATAATTTCTACCAGACACATTACCAGTATAGTGTGATTAACTGGATGAGTAGATACTTGTCAAGTCTAAGGTAAGTACTTTTCCTTTGGTGTATGGACCCAGCCTCCCCACTTAGTCTCATCAATTATAAAACTCATTTGGAGGTGAACCCACTTTTAGCCTTTGAACGGTTTGTTTATATACACATCAGTCACATACTGAGCTACTGCAGTGGGCTTACCTCCTACAATACTTTAATAGGGCCTCTTGTTTCCTCTTTTTCAAATCACACTGTGTCATTGAGTGTATGCCTTTCTGACATTTTTAGTCCAAAAGAAGGTGTGTGAAAATGTTAATTCTGGAGAACTGAACACTCTCATATTTCCAAATGCAGATCTTAGGTTGGGCAATGCATGGAGCTGAAGTAAACTACTAGTAATTTTTACTTTTTTTGGATTGAAATCTGTATGTGTTATCATACATTTCACAGGCATTATTTTCACAGGTGATTTTGCTGTGTGAGAAAGACGTGACCAAAATCATAACTTCGCAGTTCTTGGATAACATGAAGGGCTTTGGTAAAAAACGATCTCTTTCAGATCCAAGCAAAATTTGATCTGTATTTCTTTTCCATAGTGTAAAGTTTTGTGTTTGGGAAACAAAAAGGCATTCTGTTTGCCAGCATGAAAGAACAATGATGGAAAATATAATTACTAATCTCTGTTCGTGTGGTCACACAAACTGTTAGGAGTTTCATCAAAAGATAAGTTTATAAAGAGGCAGTCTATAAAAGCTTAAAGTCAACCCAAAAGCCAGTTGCAACAACCTGATTGCATCCTGATTTGGCGTTTAGTCTATGACATCCATTCAGGTAGATGGAAACAAAAGAGGGTAGGAAGCCACTGCATCCTGTGTGTCCCTGAAAGGCTGCAAGAATCCAGGGATGGTGTGTGATGAGAAGAGTAGCTCCTGTGTATAGTCATGTAGCAGAGGTCCATGATTTCTCTGGACACCGCTCTTCTGAGAAACCCCATCTTCTCAGGAAATCTGTTGATTTGGAAAGGAATGCATCTCCTTTCTAAGGGTAAGGGGTTATTTTATGGCAGAATATTAAAGCATAGGCTTCAGTCTTGGTATAAATGGGACCAATTTCAGTGACATCAAAACCAGGATTCTGGAATTGGGTACTTCAAGCTGATGCATGGTGTAGAAATCAGCACCCATGTGATGTCCCACTGAAACCACCAGCTTGAACAGCACTGAGCATAAATATTTGCATTGCTGCTTTAAGTTAGTGAAAGCATAATAATACAACAAGAAGTGCTCTAAAATGCTAATATCGAGCAGACAATACTTGCAATGCAGCTGTGAGGAAGTATTAGATTCTCAAATACGTATTATCTTTGAATTTTTACTTGCTGGTAATCCACTATGATTCCCATTAATAGAGAATGTGAGCAATATGTTATTTTTAGAAGAGTTAAATGGGGATCTTAATGAATTAAAAATGTACCATGTTTATCTATGGGGAATAAAGCTTTCACCTTCGTTCCCTCGGGTCCCTCTGTCAGGGGAGAATGGTCACCTACTGAATTGACCAGAATAATGTGCTGGAATTGCGTAATAGGAGGAGAAGCAATTTATCACTAATCTGTTTCAGGCTTGCCAGAGGTGATGTCTCATTTTGAACTGTAGCAGTTGAAGCTCAGAGGGGTGGTGGGTGAAAATGGACAGGTGAAATTATTTAATGTAAAAATTCCTTTCCAGCAGCTTCATTCCTAGGAGCACAGTTTTAGAGAGCACAGGTACTGTTTAGGCATCTAACTCCCCTTAATTATCAGTGGAAGGAAGATGTCTAACCATCCATGACTGGCAAGTTTAAAAACTTCTTCCTTCACCTTCCTAAGTGTCAGAATAGCAAGTTTGAATTTCAGCAGAGTGACTATAATGAGGTCAGGGCAGCTGCAGGGCACTCATCATTCTTCACATAAAGGCCACTGTGTGCTCTCAGTGTGGAACATTTCCCATCCTCAAACATGCATTTTATCCCCTTTCTCTCTCTGGCTTCTGCAAGTGGACAGCTTAGTCACCCTGGTATTAACAGTTCTTCTATTCTAGGCCTCACTATAACTTGATTACGCAGGCAAATTATTGCAAAATAAGCTATTCATTTAATAAATGAATTGAAAGAGCAGTGATATTGCAAAAGTCCCTAAGTGACATGCTTACTCCATGACTATACCTTTTTGTGTTCCTTGCCCCAGCTCCAGAAGAGATAAACCTGGACCCCAGGGAGGCAGGCAGTCTCATAGCACAGGAGTCCCCTCCTGATTGTTCTCCCATTGTTCTTCCTGGATGTTTCAAAAACAGAAAAATCCTGGCTATTTCAAGACCTTTGAAAAATGTTATTTTATCAAATACATGTACTGGTCTATGCGCTTGCTGATGGTGTTAATTTCTGGGAAGCAGTTCAGCCCCATCAGCTTTTAAAAAATGTCTCTGGAGCTGAGAAACATGAGCATTGCTCTTGTTCGGAGCCAAAAGAACTGAAGTAATCTGATTTAAAATTTGCTTTATTTCAGCGCCTGGGTAATGTTGGTAAAGTTATCTGTTTCATGTGTACACTGGTACTATGTTTGGCATTCAGCAATCCGATCTGTATTTTTTAATATTTCTGCAGCTTAATCCACAAGCTTGCAGCACCAGCTAAGAGTACATAATGTTATAGGGCAGGATTTGTGGTGCTGCTCAGTCGTACACAGCACAGCTGAAGAAATAATGCAAAGAGTATTTAAAATTATTATGGAAAACATGAAGAGTTCTTATGAGAACTACAGGCTTCTGAAGCACAAGAAACTGTACCATATGTGAGGCTGGCAGAGAGTGTTTTTTGGGGGAATATAGTCCTTGGAGGAACTAATCCTGACAGTTTATTAAAGGCACGAAGCAAGACAAACTGGGAAAAGTAAACAGACCGACAGAGCTGCCTTTGTCAGGACAGGTTTGGGATACAATGACCTTGTGTTGTTGTTGCTTCCTGTTGTAGCTGCAGCAAGTGTTCCTGCCCCTTCACTTTTAGTGCGCCTGATTACTCCTCTTTCATCTCTCTGCTCCTCTCTTCATTTGGGGTAAAAGGTGGGGGAGAGGGGGTCACAGAATAACAGAGTTTGACCCAGAGCTGATGCTGTTGTGCTGCAAGCTTTTTCATAAATTGCCTATTTCCATGTGTTCATTTCACTGAGATGCAAGAATGTTTGCCAGGTCCAGTAGATCATGAGCTTCGTCACCCCTTAAGGACTGACTTTGTTAATGGTATCAGGATTCCTACGGATGCAGACAGGCTTTTACTGGAATTCTTGTATGTGCCTTGTATGGCTCACAAACTCCTAGGGGAATGATTTGCTGTATTCATCAGTATCTAAGTAATGAAATAAACCTATAACATCTGCAGTGCAGTAAACATCTTGAATAAAAAATGTTTGTACAAAGTATCATTGCAGGCCTTCTTCACTCCTGTAGGCCTCATCTTGGACAGAATTAACTAGCAAGTCTTACATGCTCTGAGAAATGTGCTTGGGGTTGTTTTCAGCCAGTATACATGCATTCTTTAATAGTATCCATTATTAGAAATAGGTTCTATTTTTAACATTGAGAAAGCCTTAAAAAGGCAGAATAGAGAAAATTTAGAATAAAAATCAGCCTATTATTACATATTATGTACAGATCATCTGGAACATCTTTGCTCTCTCCAGCAGGAGTTAGAAATTTTCTTCCAAATTAATTTTGCTTCCAAATTAAGAATTCTTTTGTGCCATAAAACCCTTGAAGAGCTGCTTTTTCCTATTCTTCCTGCAGGCAAATTAGAAAACTTACTGCCCTGAATAAAAAGACGACCGGATACTTTTATACTTTCATGGCATTGGTAGGGTGCACTTTGGTAAGCACACTTTGATTGTACAATGGGGATTCAGGGAGCCAAGGACAAAAGGAGGAGCTGCATTTCCATCTTTTTTTCTTCCAGGTTTTAGAGTTGAAGACAAATCTAACATACTGAGGTCTGTGGGATAGTAAGAAACCATGATTCATGTACTTATTCAGGTACTAGCTACAAGAGGGCCACTGGAAATGTAATTCGTGCCAAACTGCTTTGCTTTGAGAACAGGGAGTGCCAAGAACCCCAAACCTGTAATCTAAGTCTTCCATTTGGAAAGATGTTTTGGTTTAGCTTTTTTGATCTGTTGGCTTGAATATTAAAGTTAATTATAATTAGAAAGTCAGATTTCCAAATGCAGTAAATTTACTCTAACTCAAAATTTCAGCTTTGGAGGAAGGACCAACCAAGTAAGAACAGCCTCAAAACTTCAGTGAGCTGAGTGGTGCTCTGTAATCCTGTTCCTGTTTACTAACCATATAAACTGACATTGGGAGTTGTCTGCTGCTCATTTTCTTCTCTAAAGTGCAGTATTGAGCTATAAAACCAATCCAATGAAAGCCCTTAAGGCCTAGTGGGCAATAACTGAAACAAAAGGTACAGTTTTCTTTCAGCTCAACCAACACAACATTTCTTTGATTAGACAGCTGAAAACGCAAGTAAATAAAGGAAAAAGATCATCACTTGCTCTTACTTTGGGAGCAATTAATAGTCCTTTGATAACACACTATTTCCTTTTTTTCCGGCTTTTGCATTGCCCTTCCTTCCCTTTTACTGGTTAAGCACTCTCAATAGAGCTTCATCTAAAGTTGTGGGCAGTAGAAATCCTTATGTTTTTTATCTTTTCCAGGTGATTAGCTTTTGAGGGTTTTTCTCTGTTTGGGAGACAAAGGCCACCTTTCTAAAATGAAAAGTATAAAAGATTTCCTCATCTTACTTTTTACTTTCATCTGTAACTAACACAGGCTAGAACATTTTGTATATCCTGGATGGATAATTTAATAATTTCACATTTGTTCTGTTACACATTTATTTTTATGTTAGAAAGTTCCTGTATATTTAACCAGATTAAGAAAAAAGCAGGTGGGGGAGAGGGAAGAGAAAGTTACATCTGAATATGTTTCTGAAACCAGAAAATATTCTGGGAAGTATATTTATTTTTCTTTCTAATGAATGATTTTTTTTTTCTTTTCCTAAAACCATGCTTTATGCTATATATCAATGAACTTTATTGCTACAGATGTCATAAAATTAGGTGTACTGTAGATTCACTTATTACTCATGATGATAGTATTTTAGCAACAAAATCAATGCTTAGCAGTTGTATCTACTTAAATTTGTAAGTTTCACTCTGCAGCTGTACATATGTGTACAGTCTTATCTTACTGCCACATTTAGATACCCATTTCAGGACTTTTTTTCTTTGAAAATGTTTGTGGAAATTTTTTTTCACTGTTTGAAATGACTCTAGAACTGACAAGATGAAATCTTTGTCCCTAGCAAAAATTTTTTTACTTAGAGTTTAGATTGACTTTTTTGATTTAGTCCTATCATACAAGGCTGTTTTTCACTCATGCTAATGGTATACAGTTTAAAGCTTTTATTTCATTTTATTGTTTTCCTGACAGATAGCTGTCAATCCATAATTTCATATTAGATGTATTTATAATACATCTCTGGTGACATGTGACAGGACCAGAGGGAATGGCTGCTAGCTGCGCCTTGGGTGGTTTAGGCTGGATATTAGGAAACATTTCTTCACTGAAAGGGTTATCAGACATTGGAATGGTCTGCCCAGGGCGGTGATGGAGTCGCTATCCCTGGAGGCATTTAAACAGAGTGTGGACCTGGTGCTCAGGGACATGGTTTAGTGGTGAGCTTGCAGTGTTGGGTTGAAGGTTGGACTGGATGATCTTGAAGGTCTCTTCCAACCAAAGACACGCTGTCATTCTGTGATAATCTGCAGAGTCTTTTGTATATGCCCTCAAGCAGAAAACCATGGAGCAGCCATACACTAAATCCTTTTCATGTTTGTGTATATGTTTTAACAATGTTGGAAGTGGTGGCTCAAAACAGCTTGTTGATTGATAAAAAGGAACTGCAAGTAAACAAAAGTTTTGCAGAACCAAATTAAAATTGGCATGCATTCCTGCCAAAATCCTGAAATTATTCACAGCAGACAAACCCTTGGGCTGCAACAGGGCATTTTGTAATAGCGCTTCAATTCTTGAGTGAACATATGAAATTCTCATCATTTTTTTGATGCCTTTGAGCAGTACTCCATGGGTGGAATATAGTTTTCCCACCTTTCTGCAGTTCTTACATTACTTTGAAACACTAAATCTCAGAGGCAATCTTATTTTTAAAATTAAAGAAAAGCCACACTGGAATTAGAACGCTTTACTCCCAAGAGTTGACATGACCTGTTGACTTGAGTGTGTGGATGATTCTTACTGAATTGCAGAATGCACATTAAGTGTGAGGTTATAGGTGTGATGTAATCAGACACAGGCTGAAATTTAATCCATGTCTGGTTCGAGGTCTGTGATCACATTTGGAGGTGCTTCCTGCCCTCTGTTCTTGCATGTGGATGGCCAAGTCGTCTTTTGAAAAGGTCCATGTCATGTGACAGCATCCACATGGTTGCTCCTTCTTTGCTTTTTTATTTATTTTATTTTATTTATCTATTTCTATAGATTTTTGTTTGTTTGTTTATGGCAAGTAGTTTTTTATGTTCTATAAATTAATTGCCATTGGATGACTAATGTTACAGCACTGATAAGACCAGATTGCCCACTTTGAGGGTAAGACAGAAGGTGTCTCTCAATTCCACCTGTGCTGACATGACAGCTCTTTGAATCATCGTCTGACTCATCTTTCATCCCCTTAGAAGCCCCAGACCTACAGCACAGGAGGTACAGAATTCCTCTTTTTTTTTTTTTTTTTTTTTTTATTACTTATCAGGCATGAAATTGCTGGTCCCATAAAAGTAATAATTGTAAACAGATTTGTTTCTTCCCTTAGTCTGTGCAGAATGTCCCTTCTGCTACCGCCCTCACCTTATGACAGCACTTAAAAACAACACTGAATCCTTCTCTTTGGAGAGGTTAGACACAGTGACTCCCAGTCTGTCTACTTCTTTAACTATGAGAGCTATGAGAGAACACAAGCCTTTGCTGATAGTCTTTATCAACTTCTAAAAGCCTTCTGAAGCAGCATGCTGTTTGGTTTTGGTTTTCTGTGTGTGGGGTTTTTTTGGTGTTGGTTTGTTTTTCTTTTGTGGTTGGTTGGTTGTTTTTTGGTTTTTTTTGGTGGTGGTTTGGTTTCCTTTTTTTTTTTTGGTTGGTTTGGTTTGGTTTGGTTTGGTTTTGTGTG